>JAJJMB010003267.1:144746-206554 GCA_023531105.1 Papaver atlanticum | reverse complement strand
TCTCTTCATGACAGGGACATGGTCTTCACCACTCTTACACGATCCCCACTTCTCCACTACTTAACTACCTCCACTTCCTACGAGATCAGTGTGTTCAACTATGACTTGTATAATAGGTTTTCAATCTATTTCAACCAACAACAGTTTTGGTTATCAACACAAGTATCCAGAAAACACCAAGAACTTATAGATTACATTTTGCAAGCAAGTTCCACATTCTGATACAAGTCATAAAACAACCACACCTTCAGAGTTAACCATTCTGACCTCAACACCTTCTTCGCTTTCCTCCATAAGATCAACCCTTCTCCTTCATTTTGTGACCGAAGCAAGACTGAAACGGCCATTTCTTGGTGTAGGCCAGGATTATACAGATTGATCTCTCGAATCTAAAGTACTCATGTGCAGTACATTTGTTTAGCGTTTAGATTCGTTTCTCGGCGGCACACCCAAATTTACCATTTCCAGCAGAATCATTTTTTACCCTACAATAAAATGGCGACCACGGTTGGAGATTAATCTCTCGGTTGCGAAGTCAATTTCTCAATTTTCATTTCAATTTCCTCAATTTCAAAATGGTGGATCTTGGGTCTGGGTCGATAACTAATCCAGATACTACTGGCGCTGACAACACTCCCTGCATCAATATTCATGTTGTTAACACCAATGTACTACCTGCCAGTACTGTCAATACATCTCATGGCGTCACATCCTCCACCACCAACACCAGCGGTGCCGGAAACATTCCCTCTAACGTGACACCCCCAATCATCACCAGAGCTGCTGCCACTTCTTCGTCAGGACGAGAGTCTTGAGGAGCCCGAGGAAACCAACCTACCATTACCATCGTCGATTTAACGGAGAGACATAAAACTCTTGTTAAAGCTCAGACAGGCATGGCCACAACTCAAAAAGAGGTACTCACTTTTCTTAAAACACTAACAGAGAGGTTACCACCGGAGCCGCGTCAACCCCAAGTGGAGCATACAAGGAATGCTTTCATGACTCCTAGCGCAAGCACTTCAATCGAGCATGCCTTTATTAATGAAGAAGCTCGCATTGCTCCTAAACGTCCATCAGAGAGGAATCAACAATCCAATTTTATCACACGTGAGGACTTGGAACGACTTCTCCAGAATCGAGGAAAGGAAAATCCGGATACCATTCACCATCACCAACCTCCTTACCTTCCTGATGTACAAAGAGATCCTCTTCCAAGAGGATATTCCTCTCCTCAATTCTCCCTTTATGACGGTACTGGTAACGCTCGTGAACACGTCTCTCGTTTTTTGGAATCACTAGGAGACACATGAATGCAACCACGTCCTCCGCCTTAAAGAGTTCTCAAAATCACTCACTGGGAGAGCATACACCTGGTATAACAACATTGTACCAAAAAGCATAACCAATTGGTGTGAGATGGTTACCGCTTTCTACAAGAAATATTTCTTTGTGTCTGAGCAAATCACTCTATCAGACTTGGAAAGAATGTTTCAGCGAAACAATGAGCATCCAAATGATTATGTAAAGAGATTCAGAATTCAGGCACTGGATTGTCACGATCCAAATGAGACTGAACAATAATTTGTGGAGTTATGCATTAATGGTATGGTACCCGTCTATCGTGCTTTACTGGAGAACCTGCGCTTCCAAATATTCTATGAACTTCATGAAGCTACGAAGCGGTCGGCTACAACAGCACCAGCCTTGCTAGAAAGAACCAGACCCACCAGGAATAAAGATGCACTCTAGACTCGAGGAAGCAGACGTTTCGTCAACATACAATACAATATTCAACCCTCTGTAAGCGTGTTAGGTGAAGGAGGAAAGAGAAAGGCTCCAGCACAATAAACAACTCAACCCTGGAAGGCTGTGAATAAAACTCCTACACAGCAGCAAGAAGCTGGAGAGGCTGCTCCAAACTTCCCATTTCCAATCGAAGAGGTAATCGAGCTCCTGGAGGCATGGATTCGAGATGATTCTATCAAGCTACCTCCTATCAAACGTCCCCCAACCGAGAAACACATGGAAGACCCCAAGTACTGTTATTACCATGGGTTCTTCAATCACCCTACCAATGATTGCAACGAACTGAAGCGCATTTTCAAAGAGAAGGTGGATGCAAGGGAGCTTCAACTGGGCACTGAGAGAGTTCATAGAGATCCTCTTCCTGTTAGGAGCTGCATGCTTTCTGGGGACTCCATCCACAAAACCGTGAAGTATATGATGGAACATTTATGTGAGATTCTCTATTTCTCCAAGGAGCAGCGTCAAGACATATTTGCATCCCTCAACCGTGTTTCATCAGGAAAGTGGTTGTTTTAAGTCGGAGAAGCTGCTCCCAAATCCCAACCTCTCCTGAAGGTACGACTGGTAAATATAACTGGGGACTCCTAACCATTGCTCATCTGAAAGGTGTCGAGTCCGATAACACGTTGATTGATACGGTATCTGACTTCAACATTGTCACCATCAAGACTAAAGAGCCTCATGAGACTCGTGGAAGCATACGTCTCATCAACGAGCGATACAACCTTCGACCTTCTGCGAGCAGTTTCACTACAGGAGCAAGAGGAAAACCACAATTTTAGAGATGCAACCTGCACGGCATTCCCACCACCATCTCTAACTCCACTCCAGTACCGCAGGCGCGACTGCCTTAGTAAGAATTACTAGAGAAACATTTTCAGAATTTACTCTCCTATGAAAGAAATAGTTGAACTACTGGATGAGATTGCACCTGGGGACTGAAGGGGTACACATAGAATCTCTCCATGTCAGGCGAAGATGATAAAAGCAAAAGAATGTGGCATGGGACTGCTCGACACTACTCATCTCAAAGATACCGAATTTAAAAAAACGCAGGCACGCTATCATTGTCATTCCAAGATGTCTAAAGACGCAGACGTACTCAAGAGAACAGACGAATTTCCAAAGTGATATGCCTGACCGTCTATGAAGCATAATGCATACGCAAAGACAGCTCCATGATTGACAGCTCAACATTGGATCCAACTCAAACTCCCATTCAAATTATTTCTTCAGAGATCCAACGCGTCAACATAAACCAGATACACAAGAAAACTCTATGAAAGGATCAAGTGGGTAGCATCACGCATGATGGCTTCATCAAAACATCTCATGTCCGGCGGTGAGCTATTTTGGGACTGATGCCTACCCAATGCAGTCATCAATTTCAACCAGAAGGTTTTGACTACCTACATGCGTTCAACTCCTTTAGAGCCTCTTGTTGATTATGTCAAGAATTTTCGGTTTTCTCATGGTAATCTGGGGGACGAATTTTGTCTCATATCACGCCAGCAGAGTGGAAAAGTGATGAAAGGGGAAGTTTGTATGTTGTTTTGATTTACCGCTGAAGTAACAGTCACATCAAACTTCGAGTCTTCACACCAAGAGTATCAGTCACCTACTCAAGGTCTTCAATTGCAGCCTGGGTGATATCACGAAGAATATTATTTTTCATCTCCTTAATCATCTACTGGCGACAACTACTACTAGCGGAAGTACGGTGCAACATCCAAAACTTCTTTATTCTTCCCACGGTAGAGCAAGATACTCAGAAATTCAGAGTGGATCAATTGATAGAAAGAAACTGTTGAACGAAATGAGTAAGCAGATGTTGACGATACTAGCTCAAATTATAATTCACAGGTGTATTAACCAGATGCTACAATCACCACTCTAGCCCGTTGCTGCTGCTAACTACATCGCACAACTATCTGATGCTGCCTGCAACTCCTTTCTTCGTGATAAAGCCAGCCTAGCTTATAGACGCCTCCAAGTGGAATTCCTAGTCTATGAACGTCTTTTTATTGATGGCGGGAAATACACATCTCGTCCGACGATATCTCAGCTACATATCTCGTCAGAAAAAAGGCAGTGTTCATACTTTTGGTACACGATTTGCAAGATGCATGTTAAATAAATAAAGGAAGGAAGGTGCGTCTTTATCCCGAATCGGTTTCCTAATATAAGAAGAGGAAAAGGGCTTCCTTCTTACATACACATGGGATTCAATATTTCCTAACCAACATTAAATCCCTAACGAGCCGTGCTACCTGTGATGGACTCTCCTGACATGCTTTTTGCTGCCTCCCCTCTTGCGGATCGATAGATGCCTCACCAGCGCTGCTAAGGAAGGCCAAGCCGGCTGCTCTCTTCCTGGTAATATCTATATACTTCGTCTTGTTAATTTTATTTTCATCTGTCACCATCTAGTGCTTACCACGCAACAATGCCACTGTTACGTACTAAGCAGGGGACTTAATGTTGATGGTGGTTTTTAGTTTATGGCGAAAACTGTAAAAGTCTCTACTTGACCTGGCATCAGAAGTAGTAGACCTTGATATGTCTATATTCCGCAAGGAATTTGAAGAATATATCAAAATCTGATGAGTGCCTATGACGCTCCTCATATTGTATTGAAACTCAAGATCCTAGATGAATTGTTCACTAGTGTAGAGCCTAATGAGTATTTAAGCTCCTGGTTGCATTATTCACTAATGAAACGGAGCCATTTAAAAGTGATGAGAGCCTATGCCACTTTACTTACATATATATTGATCAATTCAGTATACTCATATATGAAATTTATCCAGAATAGTATCGGTGCATGTAGCAACAATCCCAAATATTCTGTAACTTTTATTAACATCTCGCCTGCATTATTTACTAATGCATGGCTTGCCGAGTATTTATTCTATGTTATGTTCCCCAGCTGAACTCTTGATATTGACATGATATGACAATTAATGTTCGCTCACAGCGAGTAGCATAAATTTCCCGAAGTGTCAGGATTAAGATGTGCATGGAAGTACTCAATCAGAGGCACGCAAGTTACGCTGCCCTCTGACATAAACTTAGTGATTTTTGCATCAATGCGCAAAATTCACCAAAATTAATTGATTTTGTGACAGCTCGCAAAATTCAATTTTCAAACCTAATTTTATGAATTTGCAAAAATTAGGTTTTTGCGGCCTGTGCAATATCTCGAACCCTATTGATCGAGACCAAACCTATGCAAACTAGAAAGTTGATCCACCATGGAGCTAGTAGGAGCAAATCCTACCAAAGGCCGAAAATCAAGAAATAAAAGGAAAACTGTGACAAGTGAGGACAACATACAAAGGAGAGCGGCTGTGCCACTTGGCTGGCCGGTTTCCCTAGTTTGCGCCGCCTATTACCCACCGGCCATGCCCCATGCTGCTGGCCGTCAGTCCCTCTTTCCCATCGACCAATCAAATTGCTCCAAAGCCGCAGCCTGCACTTTAATTAAAGATGGTTGTCTGCCGGGCCCTCTTTCCCATCAGCCAATCAAATCGCTCCAAAGACGCAGCATACACTTTTAATTAAAGGCAGCCCATCTTTGGCTTTGACCAATCATATCTCTTCAACTTGGTCGGACGATATCTAAAAAGTCACCAAAGATTGGAAGAACATATGGGAGCATTTGGTAAACAATTTGAGTATGAGCTACATTCCAAAAGTTTCATATGGATGTCTAGTATAACATACTAAAAAATAAAATCAATCGGATTAACGAGCTAAAAGATACAGCTTAAAAGGTGAGCTAGGTCATGGCTGAAAACTGACAGAATTCCCCCTGAATTCTACTTGAGTTTTTACTGTTGGGTTGTTTTCACCTCTTAAACGAGCTCAAAACCTAAATATTCTCTGGTAAGAAGATATAAAATTCATTTATGATAAGAATGGAGTGGAGGATCATCAAAATCCGAGTTTTTATAAGAATTCTACAGCATTTTTAGTGAGGGTCTCACATCTGAATTTTCATATTACGAAATTTCATGAATTAACACAAACTTCTGCAAATCATCTAAGCCATCCAACTTGGCTAGCCAATTTAACCGGTTTAGATTTAATTTGGGCCAACCAATAGGATGTAAAAATGGCTACCAGCCATCATTCTCCTATAGGGACCGACCACCACATCTTTAATGTACATGGATAGCTCCTGGCAGCTGCTCAAATATGACCGCCCGCAACCTAGCTTACGCGTGATTGGTCAAAATAATTAGGTCTTGCAAGGAAGACCCACTCAACAACTTGCTACATATTTTCCATGAAAATACTCGAGACATCAAACATGTCACAAACTGGGGGATGTTCATCAGGGTATTGGTCTGGCGGTTTACAGCATGCGGCGTGTCAGGTATTGGTCTGGCGGTTTACAGCAACACGCCCATTATGAGAAAGTGTCAGGAACGGCGGACGGTTTATAGCTGTAAAGGAGTAGTGGGTGTAAAGATGACCGGTCTTCTCTTCATGACAGGGACATGGTCTTCACCACTTTTACACGATCCCCACTTCCCCACTACTTAACTACCTCCACTTCCTACAAGATCAGTGTGTTCAACAATGACTTGTATAATAGATTTTCAATCTATTTCAACCAACAACAGTTTTGGTTATCAACACAAGTATCCAGAAAACACCAAGAACTTATAGCTTACATTTTGCAAGCAAGTTCCACATTCTGATATAAGTCATAAAACAACCACACCTTCAAAGTTAACCATTCTGATCTCAACACCTTCTTCGCTTCCCTCCCTAAGATCAACCCTTTTCTTTCATTTTGTGACCGAAGCAAGACTGGAACGGCCATTTATTGGTTTAGGCCAGGATTGTACAGATTGATCTCTCGAATCTAAAGTACTCATGTGCAGTACATTTGTTTAGGGTTTAGATTCGTTTCTCGGTGGCACACCCAAATTTACCATTTCCAGCAGAATCAGTTTTTACCCTACAACAGTAACATCTTACATGATTTGTGTGAGACAGTCATTTGATGTAGACTAAGAATGTTTCGTATTGATCATTTGATCACTTGAAAATTGCTTTGAAGTTAATAGTTTGTGTGAGACAGCTATTGTCGTCTTCCGAGAATGTTTCAACGATTGAAATGGGAGTTTAGAACAATTGGATATAAGTACAGTATGCGTACTTGCATATGTGTAATCCAATTCTGGTAACCATGGTATGCATACCCGTAGGCGTACTAATTGGTTTAGTCAAGGTCCGGGAACCAAGTACGCATACCGGTACGCGTATTGGCGTGAAGTTCACTTTACTGAGTTTGGTAGTATGCGTACCAGTTCGCATACTGGCGAATCCAAACTTAGTACGGCCACTTAGGTATGCGTACCCGTTTGCATACTTGAGTGAGTTATGTTCTAAAATCGGTTTGTTCATGAACTAATATATTTATATAATAAGGAATGCAATCTTTTGCAAACTGTGGCTATAATGTTCATGAATTGATTCGAGTGAATCAAAATCGATTTTGCTTCAATTGTGTCTTGTATGCTACTATGAGAATATAAACAATTGAACAATTCTAGAACTAGTTTCATTTGAGTCATTTAAACTAGTTATGGTTAAGATGAGTAAGGTTGATATGAAAGTGTTCATATGGCTAACTTCGGTTAACTATTGTTTAGCCAACAAAGGTGCACACGTTTAGGTACGGTTACTCATATCTAAATGAAATCACTTTTCATTTGTGTGTAACAAGCTAAGTTCGATCTAACGGTTAAAAGATATTAGCTTGAGTCTAATTAGGTTTTCATCTAACAGTGAATATTGAATGCTTTGTTACCTAGGTAACATTGATTGCAAACCATGATTTGAAGACTATATAAAGGAGAACTCTAGCAACTAGGAAACCTAATCCCCACACCTCCTGTGTGATACTAGTTGCGACTAGAGTCGATTCTCCTTTAACCTTAGGTTTTTCTCGAAACATTGTAGGTTAACGACTTGAAGACTCCATTGGGATTGTGAAGCTAGACCCAACTATTTTCTCTGTAGTTGCTTGTTCTGATCTTGCTGTTTTCTATCGTATTGAGTACTATCTTCTCTAATATTTTCTCGAGATTTATTCTCTGATAGGCAAGATAAAAAGTAGTCACAAACATCTTCGTATCATCGTTTGTGATTCCACAATATCTTGTTTCGCTACCATACGATTAAGATTATTATAAGGTGATTGATATTTATAAGATGTTCTTTGGGAATATAAGTCTGGTATATCAATTGGTTCATGTTCACCTTGATTTATCAAAAGACGGAACAAAACTCATAAGAATATCATTGGGAGACAGATTTATCTATTCAATAGACTTTTCTATGTAAGAAATATTGGATTATCAAGTCTTCGACTTTGGGTCATAGCAACTCTTATTTGTGGGTGAGATCAGCTAAGGGAATCAAGTGCGTAGAGTCCTGTTGGGATTCAGAGGCGTAAGGAACGCAACTGTACCTTGATCAGTGTGAGATTGGTTAGGGATCAACTACATTCCAGTCTGAAGTTAACTTGGAGTAGGCTAGTGTCTGTAGTGGCTTAATACAGTGTGGTGTTCAAATCTGGACTAGGTTCCGGGGGTTTTCTGCATTTGCGGTTTCCTCATTAACAAAACTTCTGGTGTCTATGTTATTTCTTTTCCGCATTATATTTTCTATATAATTGAAATATCACAGGTTGCGCGTAAGTTCAATCAATTGGGAATCAAACCTTTGGTTGTTGATTAAATTGATTGACACTTGGATATTGGCTTTTTATACCGTCCAAGTTATTTCTTATATTCAATCAGGATCGCAAATTTCTATTTGTTTGATTACAGATTGAATTGAGAAATAGAGATATAACTCTTGGATATACTTATCTTAAGATTGAGTCTGACTGTCTAGTTGATTCTCTTGAAAGTATATTGGAGTTAGTCCATACAGATTGCTAAGAGAAATATTGGGTGTGGTTGTTAGACCCCCGCTTTTTCAACTTAGACCTTTCTATTTAGACAAGACAAACACTAGGTTAGTTAACTAGTTTTTCTTGTCAAGGCATTCGATTAGACTTGAATAACCGAATCCTCCAATTTGATAAGTCTAACTAAGATCAGAATTAACTTAGTTTCTCTTATCCAGAATCAATTTGGACTAAACAAATGATCTCATGTTTTGTTAAGCCATAAACAATACATATAAACCAAAATAAATTGACTTGCACAATTATTTTCTTAACCGGAAGTAATTGAAACAAACATAGACATTATAGCACCGCAATTACACCGAATTTCATTAAGCAAAAACACTTGATGCCCGACAATAAAGAAGATACCAAACAATAAGTCAAATAAATCGACACGGTTTTTCTTAACCGGAAACAATTGAATCATACACACACATCCATACACAATAATGGAACATATCAATTGTACCGAAATTTTGTTAAGCAAAAGCATAATATATGCAATATAAATAGGCTTTTCTTAAACAGGAAAACGATTAACTAACAAATTCGTTACCTCAAATTCCGCAGCCTCTTCTCCCCAGAAAGATATATCATTAAGCGCAAGTTCAAATAAGAAATCTCCCCCAGTGTGTTGTCATCCTCTCGCAAGAAAAAAAGAACAACAACAAAAGCAACCTTTACCAGAGAAAGGTTAAATCGGTTTTAACTAATGCGTGCCAATAGCAAAAGTTGAAAACTGAAATGTAAGGTACTAATGTACCTTAACAATACAAATATACTTCCTTAGATTTTCAAAGGTTGATCGGTCTAATGGCTTTGTGAGAATATCAGCTAGTTGTCGTTCAAAGGGGACATATTCTAGTTTGATAACTTCATTCTCATACAATTCTCGAATAAAATGATATCTAATATCTATGTGTTTAGTACGAGAATGTTCAATAGGATTTTTTGTTAAAAGAATCGCACTTGAGTTATCACTAAGAATACTCATAGTTGGAATATTTATACCATAGTCAATGAGCATCTGCTTCATCCACTGAAGTTGAGTACAGCAAGTACCATCAGCAATATATTCTACTTCACAGGTTGATAGAGACTATGAGTTTTGTTTATTGCTATGCCAGGCTACAAGGTTTTGACCAACATAGAAACAACCACCAGATGTGCTTTTGCGATCTTCTACACATCCTGCCCAGTTAGCGTCTGAATAGGCAACAAGACTGTTATCCGTATCCATAGAATATGATAGACCATAATCTAAGGTACCATTAACGTATCTTATGATCCGTTTTACAACTTTTAGATGTGATTCTTTAGGATTTGCTTGAAACCTGGCGCAACATCCCATACTGAATGCAATATCCGGTCTTGTTGCAGTCAAGTACAACAAACTCCCTATCATGGATCGGTAAAGTTTTTGATCTACCGATTTTTCACCTGGACTAGACTAAAGTTTCTAATAGTTGGCATTGGTGTTGCCATAGGAATTGAACCCTTTAGCTCAAATTTCTCAACTAAATTCCTGGCATATTTTTCTTGAGAGAGAAAAATGTTGTGTTTTTGATAGTTCTCCAACATTGCTCATTTTGAATTCTCCACTCATAAGATTTAGGAATTCATCTCTGAGAATTTTTTAGGTGGATCCATAGATGATGTCATCAACATAAATTTGTGCAACAAGTACATTCTTTCCATTCCGTTTGGTGAAAAGAGTCTTATCAGCACCACCTCTAGAGAATCCTTTTTGAAGTAAAAAGGATGTTAGTTTATAATACCAAGCTCTTGGAGCTTGTTTTAGACCATATAATGCCTTTTTGATCTTAAGAACATGATCTGGAAATAATGGATCTTCAAATCCTTTAGGTTGAGCAACAAAGACTTCTTCTTTTAGATCTCCATTAAGAAATGCAGATTTAATGTCTATTTGAAAGAGTTTAAGCTTAAGGTTACAGGCATAAGCAAGTAAAAGTCTAATTGATTCTAAACGAGCTACATGAGCAAAAGTTTCATCAAAATCAATACCTTCAATTTGAGAATATCCTTGAACAACCAGTCTGGCTTTGTTTCGGACAATAGTTCCATATTCATCCGATTTGTTCTTGAAAATCCACTTTGTTCCAACGATGTTGACACCTTCTGGTTTTGGTACATGTTCCCATACTCATTTCCCTTCAAATTGACTAAGTTCCTCATGTATTGAGCTTACACAAGCGGGATCACTGAGAGCTTCTTCAATATTTTTTGGTTATATTGAAGAAAGAAAGCATGTGCAGTGACAGACATTCTGGAGTTCCCTTCGAGTTATAACTCTGGCATTGGCATCTCCAATGATATCATCTGTGGAATGTCTTTGATGAACCCACTTAGCAGGTTTGTGGACTACATTTTCAGTATCGTTGGGTTTTTCAACTATACTGTCATTGTCATCTTTATCATCTATGTTACAAATGGTATGAACAATTGTTGGTTCTTCTTCAATCTGTTTTTCTTTATTAACAGTTTCTGAAGGAGGAAGTTCTGCAGCAATATGATTGTCTTGACGAAAATCACTAATGTCATCAATAACAACATTAATTGATTCCATCATGACTTTGGTTCGAAGATTATATACTCGGAAGGCATGACTATCAGAAGCATAACCAAGAAAAATTCCTTCATTACTTTTGGAATCAAATTTTCCTCTATGTTCTTTGTCCTTAAGTACATAACATTTGCTTCCGAAAATCCTTAAATAGCTTAGATTTGGTTTTCTCCCATACCATAACTCATAAGGGGTATTTAGAGTTTTTGACATTAGATAAACTCTATTTATAAGATAACAAGCTGTGAAAACAGCTTCGCCCCAGAAGATTAGTGGTAGATTTTTATTGTGAAGCATTACTCTAGCCATTTTGAATAATTCTATTCTTTCTTTCAGCCACACCATTTTCCTGTGGTGTAATGGGAGCATAAGATTGGTGAGTAATTCCAAGTTGATTATAGTATTCATATACTTTTGTATCCTTGAATTCTGTACCATGATCGCTTCTTACTTTCTTAAGCTTGCGACCTTGTTCATTTTGAATTCTACTCACAATAATCTTGAACTCCTCAAGAGTGTCATTTTTATGCTTTAGAAAGGCAACCCATGTGAACTGTGTGTAATCATCTACCATTACTAAAGCATATTTCTTTCCTCCAACAGTTGCTTTTTGGATTGGACCAAAGAGATCCATATGAATAAGATCGAGAGGAGCACAAGTGGCTATATCTCGAGAAAGTTTGTGTGGAATTTTTCCTTACTTACCCTTTTGACAAGCACCACATACACCTTCTACTTTAGTATTTATTTTGGGAACGCCTCTGACAAGTTCACGATTGATGAGATTACCAAGCATTCGGTAGTTGATATGACCAAACCGTTCAGCCACAAATGAGTTGACTCTACCTTGGTCAGGTTACAGTATAGCTTAGACTGTATATCAAGGAGCTAACATTTATTCATACTTCATCATCCTCGAAAAATTATTTTTCTAGACTTATCTTCAATATCACAACCTCTCATATTGAAAATAACCTTATGAACTTTATCACAAATTTGACTTACTGAAAGAAGATTGGCTTTCATTCCTTTGACATAAACAACATCATGAATTTCAGGAATACCTGGAAGTTTGATTGTTCCCTTTTTGCTGATAAGACACCTGCTTCAATCTCCGAAGGTTACAGATCCTCCTTTGTAGTCTTCTGTCTTTGTAAACCAAGAGAGATCACCTGTCATATGTCTACTACAACCACTATCTAGAAACCATTAGAAATGAGAAGTGGTTTTGAGTGCAAAGGATCCCAGACACTTTTCAACAGATTCCTCAGACCTTTTAACTTGGTCTTCTGATTCTGAGTTAGGGGGTCTTGTTAAGTTCTTAAATAATCGCTTAACACGTTTAATCGGATGTTTTGCACAAAAAATTCTCTGATTCAAGACTTTCCACCCTTTTAGAAGACATCCTTTGTATTATTTCTTCTTATTCGGTTTTAAATGTCTAGATGTCAACGTTGAACATTGATGAGATTTATTTTTATGAAGTTCTAAGGTATCCTTGACCAGTCCCCTATCAATCAAGATGCCACTGATGTCTTCAGCATATGACTAGTTTTGTTCAAACTTTTCTTTTAACATCTTGACAAGTACCGAGTAATACTATTCTGTATCTTCCAGATTATGTTGAAGAGTATTTAAAATCTTTGATACGTTAACTGAATCACCCATTAGATTCAATTCTTATAGATTAGATCGCACCAAACACAAATTGTTAGATATTTTTGTGTTTGCCATCTATGATACCAATTAAAAAGACGAGGGTACCCAAATAAACCACAACACCACTTGAATCTCTTGTGATCAATCACGCAAAGAACGGATTCTATAAATAATGGATTATCACAAGAAGTCTTTAGATCTAACAACAGTTCTAAAGATCCCGTCGATACTTCGATCTAGTTTGAGTGAATCTTATATCAGAAGAGAAGATTCTCAAGAATAAACAAACTAGATGCAATCAAAGTTTCAACAACCGTTAGTCAATCAAATCAATCGAAAACTAATAACACTACAATTATCTAGTTTCCCACCAACGATACTCGTAGAGCTTCTTGATCCCACAGAAGTCTTTAAACGAGCTGTCGTAAGAGATTTCACCTAATTAGGATACTTTCCTCTCTGATTAGACGGCTCCACTAGAAACAACAAGAAATGAAGTTTTCCTGGCTCTTAGGATAGTTTGCTAGAAATGAAAACTTAGGTATTTATAGACCAAGGATGTTTGGACATCAAGGAATTTCCAAAACCAAAAATATTCTCAAGATTTGCAATGAATGGAAAAATTCGGTTTTCCTAATTCCAATAAATGCTTGTCTAATATTTCTGAAATCTCTCAATAGAAAATCTCCAATTAGTAAATGCACATTACTAATTTTTATTCTCTAGAGATATGCATTTAATTGATGGTAATTAAAGCAAAAAACCTTAATTAAAATATTATTAATTTATCTCGGCACATGATCTCCTTGAGTACTAAGGAATATCTTTGAACAATAAATGATAAAAGTTATTGTACGTGTTCAAAGTATGTTGACATCTTTTCACTGTAAATCCTTATTTCATATTTACATGGATTTACATTCTTGGAATCGGTTATACCACACTTCAAAACAAGTTTAGAATTGGTTGACCTGTATTCCAAGACTACTATTTGATTGATCGAATACCAAATCACATACACGGGTTCAATTGGTTCTACCAATCACTAGGATCGGTTATACCTTAATATGGAAATACTTGTGATCGGTCACACCAGTCACTAGGATCGGTTACACCAGTTACAAGGATCGGTTCCATCGACACATGGTATTGCTTGTGATCGGTCACACCAGTTACCAGGACCGGTTACACCAGTTACCAGGATCGGTTACAAATTACAAGGATCGATTACACAACATTCGTGATCGTTCATACCAATTACTAGGATCGGTCACACCAATTACCAAGATCGATCATACCAACACATGGTGATTACTTAGGATCGGTTACACCAATTAATAAAAACCAGTCATACCAAATCATAAGTCAGGCATTGTGATTAGTTATACCAAGATACATAACATAGTTAAGATCAGTTCTACCATCTCACACATATTGGTCATCCAAAGATTTGTAATGGATAGCCGGACCAATAAGCCTAATGATTTCCCTTTCGATTCACGAAACAAGTTTATGAATGCACTTCCTTTAAACAAATGTAAAACATTGTTTCCTAGGATGAAATCTTCACCATAACCCATTCACATAATCATAACAGTATATACAAGATTATGTCGATGTCATATCTACGAAGTTCAAAAGATAAGCGTTATACTTCGTAATCTAATTCCCTAATACTATGATCATACAATTATGACCATGTCACATCACTAGAGTATTATACAATATGTACAGTATATACATCTTCGCAGTTATGTTTTCAATATAGCATGACTTGAAAGATACGTTAGGAATGAAACAGTTCAAGTCAATATTACTAACCTCAAGTTGAAGGATGATGTCGTCTTTGTAGTTCGCTACTTCTTCACATTCTTCAGGTTTTCGGAGTAATATTTGTATGTCTCAACATTCCTAGATTTTCTAGTCTAACGTAAACGATGTTGACTCTACTATTTAATCAAGCGACTTTAGATGAGTTTTGACACACTAAAATATGACAACCAAACTTTACATACCAACGCTTGGTGAGTTCAACCAAGCTATGCTCTAACACTTTTTCGATAATTTTTTTTCTGTTTTTGGTTAAATTATTCATTATATTTGATGTGTAAGGTAACCTATGAAAATCATTACTTTGGTTTTTCTTTTGTCAAATGATTTTATATCCAAGTTGATTTTTCACTAATGTAGGTCCCTGATGTTACTAAAATGATTGCTCTTGTAGTGTTCCCAATAATTTCATCACCTCCTCACCAATTCTCTCAGTTTATTTTTGCTTCTTGATACTTGTATAAAATCGTCATTTTCATCAATTTCATTTTATTGTGTTTCTTCGCTAGTAATTTACTTTTACATCTATAGTTCAAGATCCGAGCCAAAACCAATATAAGTAAATACAAGTGTCAAAGATCTGGATTAACAGTGTTTTAAGTAGAATTTCAATCCAAGCCTACTCTTAAAAGTTGAGGATTGTAACTACTTGTCTGTAATCTATTAATTTTAATTAACAATTCAGCGTATCAAGAAAATTTGGGACGACAAGCGTACAAGTATATTCGAAGTTGTAAAATTCGAATTCGGTCAAGTACTTGATCAAGGGTTCATGGTTTGACATTAATTCGGAACGAGATACATACGTGTATAGTTCGTTTTAAAGATATGCATTCACACAATTTCGGCATACATTAACTTGTAAAGTATATCATCTTTAATATAATATCACTTTTGAGTATTATGAGTTAATGATTTTAATGAACTCTTTATATAGCTTGCTGATATAGGGCTTCCATTTGTGTATTCATGGTCACGGGTTTTACATTCTTCGGTGTCCATTTTCCAACAAAATTAAATGTTAGAAAATTGGAATATACTCCGGTAGAGAAAGGATGTGGTTTATTTTTAAGCATTACACAATATTATGGCAAAGTATTACATGAAAAAATATATATATTTAGTTTGTTAATTCGTAAATATCCATATAATCCGTTTTAAGCGACAACATCGCAAAACTAAGTCGGGCTTCCATACATAATACAGATTCGGGATTATTCGTGTATAACTAGGACTGCACAAAACCGAGCCGAAACCGAATCGAACCATTCATCCAACGGTCGGTCACAGTTTTAATTTTAATAACCGTTAGATCTTCGGCTCGGTCAACAGTTTGATCCTCAAAACCGACCGAGCCGAACCGATAAAACCGATTATCTATTAACCATTGATTTTATAATTTATTTTAATCCTATCCTGCTTTCGTTTCTTTACATATACTATAAAAAACCAAAACCCTAAACTAATCAACCACTCTTTCACGCCTTTCTTCATTCTTGCCTGCCTCTTATTTTCTTCTTCTTCTTATTTAGAGTCACCACCACCGTTCAACACCACAATCACCACCTTCTACTTCTCCTTATTTAATAACTCTGGTTTCTTCTTCCTCCTTTTCACGCTACATCACCGTCAATAACCAGCACAATCACCTGCTACACCATCAACACAAGCACAACCACATGTTACACCGCCATCACCAACATCACCACCTGCTACACCCAATCACCAGCGCCACTAACTTTCAATTGGGAAATAAAAAAATAAATATTAAGACTAGATTAGAAATTTTGGGTTCTTAAAAAAATTGGTTTTGGTGATTCTAATGTGGTGAATTGAAGAATGAGAAGATTAAGAGGGATTATGATGGCTTTGAGCAAATGGGTTTATGGAATCAAGAATCAATTGAGATTTTAATGATGAACATGGCAGTGATGGTTGATTATGGTTTGTGGTGAATTACAATTTTATTTTGCTTTCTAATTTATTGATAAATCTCTATATTAAATAACTTTGTTTCTTTAATTTTGCGTTGTTCACCTGATTTGAAGATCAATTGTGATGAGTTGTTGAGATGGGTCTTTATGTATTGTTTTCAAAGAAAGATTCTCTGTATTGTTTTTATGTGAGGTTGAATTAATCTGCTTCCATGATGATTCGGCAAAAAAAAACTGATATATTTCAAGGTCGAAGAGACGAAGAGATTTGGACATAAACCGTGCTAAAAACCGTAACCGACTTGGATCGGTTTCAAACTGAACCGGATGTTGGTCGGCTCGGTGACGGTTTAAAAACTAAGAACCGTTACATGGTCGGCTCGGTCGACGGTTTTGCCAAAAAATCGGACCGACCAACCGTTGTGCAGCCCTATGTATAACTCGGAGAAATGCTAACTAGACTTTTGCAGATGAAGTTGTATTATACAATACTGTATTGAGTTTATATAATCATATTCATAGAAGGTTTATATATAATATTGTGTGGACATCGTATATATGGTGTTTCCTAACATTGATTGGTATCAGAAGGATAGAAAACCGTCTCCTAACTGTATTACCCAACGGCTGACGAGTACCTCCAATGTGTTTTTTTTTTGTTAATTGTCTTCTTCTTTTTTTTTGAAAGGAAAAGAAGTTGTATAGAATAATCAAGAATTGCATGTTGTATTTATCCAGGCCCATTATTTAGCCTATTGAAAACTTAACCCGAGAATCAGCTAAGTGATTCGCATCTCTATGCACATAAGTGCATACCCATGATTCTAATGAATTAAGAATAACAAGAGCATCATGAACTAAATTATACATAGCCCACTGCACAATAGTAAATTTTTCATCAAACGCAGCTATCACATTTAAGCAATCTCTCTCTATATGTATCTTTTTCCGTCCACTCCTTTTTGCTTAGACTTTTTCTCATTGTTTTTTCACATCATGTTCGTTTGAAGGAATTGAATGCTGGCTGGGTAATCCAATTCCTAGGGAATGCACACAATTCCTTGAAGTGAACGATGCAAATGAACTCTTTGTAATTAAGAATTTTAATTCTTAGGAATCTAATTCCTTCCAAAATAGTAGATTTCCATTGCATCGGTCCAATAGTGCAGTGGAATTGGTTTCCGGGGTAAAAACAAAGATAATTGAATTACCTCAACCGAACATGAATTTTTAGTATTTCAATCGAATTCTTTGGGATCCAATTCCCAGAATTGCTTAGGTTTTCGATTCTCCTAGCCGAACAAGCCGTGAATTTAATCTTTAACTAGAACATTTATGTAAATTAATAATATGATTTCAAGTGAATTTCCTCTACTGTGGTTAAAAGCTGAATCAAGTTGTCTTCCTAGAGCTTCTAGCCCCACCAGAGAGTCTTTTGACCAATAGGAATCTCCTGTTTTTTCACACCACCAATATTTCGTCCGGGAGCACCATCAAATTTATTTTATTATTTACGAAATATCAGATTTACGCCTAGGTTTCTTCTCTCAAAGATTAAAAAAAAAAAAAAAACTAATATAGGGGCTTCACATTCCAATAGAGGGGCTTCACATAGATTCTTAGTGACTAAAAAGTTGGTTATGGGGTATCTTGATACAATAGCAAATGTCTGAGTTACCCTCCATCTAAAATAAAAACCTAAAAACTAAAATCAAAACCTAATTCAAATCAAAAATCTGCTCCTTTTCTTCTTCTAAACCTCATCTCCTTCATCAACCATAATTTAGATATTTGATATGTTTCTTTTTTTTTGTTAAATATCAATTAAGAGATAAAACTATTTTTCTGAAGATGTTACGGTTCACAAATTATGAAATCCTAACCGTTGGTAGCCGTAATTACGATTGGGTTTGGTTGTAAAAAATATAACCGTAAAAAATCCAGGAACTACATTATTCTTTTCATGGCTAGGTTTGAGATTTAAAAAAAAATCGTAACTTAATTTACGGTTGAGGTTGTTTTCTTTTTACCAAACCGTAAAAAATTCTGGGTACACAAATTTTGTCCAAGTGCTTGTACGGTTAGGTTCGAGTTTACAAACTTAGCCGTAATAATAACTTGAGTATATTATATTATCGCACTCATTTCTATGACTAGTTGTCAACTTTAAAATTGAATCACATAAACCTGCAAAATTTATCTTAAAAGTCGGTTTAGTTTATTTATATATCTCAACTATCTTAAAAGTTTGTTTAGTAACTTTAGTTTGTTAGAGGAAAGATTCTTAACAAGATATTGTTTAAAAGATCCTTGATAAGACCAAATGCAATTGCTTTTTTACACGTTAATCAATTGCTCGGTCACACCCAAATACAAGTGAAAATATATTTGGCGTTCTGATCCTCCGGTGTTTTGGTCTTTAGGATTTTATTACCTAACAAAACAATAATAAAATATATTTTTTTCAGTTAAATTATACCATTAAGATAAGGATAAATTAGTTCGGCTCAAACCAAGCCGATCACATAAATCAAGTAAATTTGGCCCAGAACCGTGATCGTTGGATATGTTTTCATCCACGGTCCTTAAAGAGGATTAGGTACAAATTTTAAGTAACACTCTTCCCTATACAAAAAAATAATATAATTTACCTCTAACTTATCCTTAAAGAGGATTAGGTACAAATTTTAAGTAACACTCTTCCCTATACAAAAAAATATATAACTTACCTCTAACTTAAAAGAGCAATCCTCGCAGAAATCCTTATGTTTCGGTCAAACCTTATGGTAGGACAAGGTATCAGTCAACCTATATTGACGGACTGAGTGAAACCGGTCAATCCTGGTTGGAAGTGATCCATGATGAAATGACTGAAAAGTCCTTAAGGGGTTAACTTAACCAATGCTCAAATGGATAGAGTTAATTAAAAGACCATAGCCGTAAATCTGAACCCGAACACAACTATTCCTTGATCTCCTTTATTCTACCATATTCTCCCTCAGTTATCTTCTTCTTCACCGGCAGGTGAAAAGGTAGCGGAAAGTATGTGGGGAAGACTTCCTTATGGGACCGATGGGATCTAGTTAGGCCGGCGGTATGTCATCTAAGCATGATTTGGCTTGTCCCAGTGACTGGGAGCATCCATGTAATGATAATTTTTCAATTATTTGTTCCTACTCAATAAAATTTGGGATTGTTAGTTAAATGTATGCATGTTCCAAGTATTGTATGATAAATTTGTCTGGAACCATGAAGATAGTGGTCTAAATTGGTTTCTCCTTTGTGTCCATTGCTTTTATGAAACTAGTTGTTAGGCTTCACCCTTGATGGAATAGTTTCATATTTTCTGATTTTTCTCTTTCACAATCTAAATGAAACTGCATTGTAGTTTTTTTTTTTCCTGTTAATGGTTCCGAATTTTGACCACCTGTATCGTATTTCACATAATTGCAGGCCATGGCGTTTGCGCCTGTTAGTGAGGGAAAAACTTGCATTATAGCTGATCAAAGTGGGTCAGGAAAGACGCTTGCGTATCTGGCACCAGCGTTACAGCAACTCCGGCAATAGGAGCTACAAGAACTTGGTAAATCTTCACCTGGAAGTCCACGGGTAGTAATGTTGGTACCAACTGCTGAGTTGGGTTCTCATGCAAGTCCTTAGCTTACTTTCTCTCCACCATTCTTTTCCTTCCTTGATGGCAAATAATTGATATCATGCCTCTTATTGATGTTGCATCACACCAATTTGTAATATCTCTATGAGATTGTTAGATAGTGTTGGACAACAGGACTTGCAGTGAAATGTTGCAAGTGCAACTTAATGGATAATTTCTTCACAAAATTACAAAAGTAAGTGCATTACTATTATTGTTCCAGTTTTTACACTTCTTTTACAATATCTTGATTTATTAGATAGTGTGAATCGTATTCGTGTTTCAAAGCATCTTATTGTTTGAATATGTTTCTCTTTGTCGTTTCAAAGCCCCTGGTCGTTTCCTTTACCTGCTTAAAGAAGGCTTCTTGCAGCTAACAAACCTCAAATGGTAAGGCTTCCAAGTTGCTTGAGTGCCAGTGCTTGCAGATACATACATATTTCTCAAATGAAGAATAAATTATGTTCTAATAAACTTGTATTGGTTCATTTGTGCCCGACCTACTACAAGTGATGTATTAGATGATGAAGTGGGTTATTGTACTGTGAATGAATGAATTGTCTTAGACTTAAATTTGAAAGATGCGTATGAAACACTTTATATTCGCTACCCGATAAATTTAAGACGACATATTGGGCAATGAAGTATGTTTTTTTGTAAGGTAATGTGTTAAATGTACAATTAAAATTATTAAATGTTTAACATGTAGAGCGATTCAGTAGTAACCAAACACAAGGTTACGGAAAAAGTACTCGGTAATCCAGAACAGATTGATGCTGCAAATATTTGGACATTTATTGTTTTAATTCTGTTTATTGATTGTTTCGATACAATAGAGCTTTTGCTGGCATGAGGTGAGGTCACCCTAACACAGAATCCCACTAAAAGAGTACAATTCTCAGAGGAAAACGCAGAAAATGTTTCGGTGTTATTTTTCGTTCTCCGTGTCACATAATACAACACAACACAAGATTTGGGAGGATTAGTTTCTCACCAGTTTGGACTATATGCATTAGGAACATCATGTAACGGTTCCCTTTTCAAGTTTCTTTCAACTATCCTTTGGCCAAGTGAACCTGCTTTCCAACAACGAAGACAAAAGCTTTTCCCCTGCCTCCTCCAGAACTCCTTGCGGTTCTCCCAACACGACGTACATATTCGCTAGGATCCCGTGGGAAGACAAACATTATAACAATATCTACTCCCATGAAATCAATACCTCGTGAAGCTCTGTTTCGAAAAGGCCATCCTCAAATTAAAGCAAAAATGTAAAAAGTAATTACAAATAAATAGTCACTCAATTAATTACTTCTAGTCTTCTAGAAAACCCAATAACCACAGTTTGTAAAAATTGTTCTGATTTTGTAGAGGGACTTGTAACAAGAATCAACATACCACTGCTACAATGATCCACTTTAATGGCATTGAAAATTCAAACTGTTGCAACTCAAATTAGACGGAGCAACAACAGTTACTCGAATCAATATCAGGTTTGGGAGAAAAATGTCAGCAGTAAGTTGTTTAGCGTGGTACCTGTCGGAGCAAATCAGAAACAGAGAATCTTCAGTAGACTGAGAGGGTTGAGAGATTCTTTCATATTAGTGAGGCGTGCTTCTTAAGTTAAAGCAGAGCGGAATGGCAAGCCCCTGACTTTTCTATCATATCGATTAAAAATATTCTTAACTTTCTTGCACTTTCTGATCTGAAGAGGTTGATGACAGGATTAATAATAGGAGAATATAACAATATTATTATAAAAGGAGAAAGAGTTGCAAAAAAAATAGAAAGAAACTAACTAACTAACCTTATTGATGTTTCTGGAGTTTAAACAAACTAACAATATTTTGTACTCCATTCGATCATCTCCACTGCAATCTACGAGTAAATAAAGTGTAAACAATTTTAAATCACATCGAAGGCTTCACTACCAAAGTGGTTTGTCTGCTAATTATGTATGATATAGTACGCTGGTTGAAAAAGGTTTCCTGGATTGACAAAGCATACATGTTGATAGTTACCCATCATTATTGGCCATCGTTATTTATAGTACCCTGAAAAATAAGATACCCATGGTAATTTATGAGACCGTGTCATAGTAGTACCCAATTTATTTTATGCGACCGTCTTAAAGAGGTACCCAAGTTATTTTTAGGACCGTCTGAAAGACTATGCACACATCTTGGACGTGACATCCTTAAATACCAGCTTCACATCAACTTCGAAGAATAACTACAAAAACACAACAAACACTTTAAGACTATTCTGAATCTGACATTAGATTCTCCTACTGATTACAATAATAATACGCGATTCACTAAGCTACCATTATTTTCATGGAAAGTGGAAGGTGGAAAATTTTCTTGATTGTGACACTCAGCAATACTGGCATTGATTGTCGAGCAATGACAATTTTTCTTGTGACAGAAATTTTAAATACTGATAATACAGGTCCTCAAAACATAATTTTGAGGCATACTTGCTTGTTTCGCTAATTCTAGAAATATAAGAAGTACAGAAGATCTCAACCTTTACTGCATCAAATTTTCCTAGACGAGGAAAATTAGACAGTGCATTATCTATATACAAAGAAAGATGTCACATATATTAAGCTCGAGAAGATCCAAGAACCAAGAGAAACACCCATACCTTGAGGATTAGTTTACGCGAAACTGGCTTATCACCCTCATCTACCTCACCATCCAAAACCAACGCCTCTTCCTCATCTTCATCCTCGGATAACTCAGGTATAGTTTCATCACCCCCAAACGTTTCGTCCTTACTTACAAACCCCTTTTTCTGTAAAAATTGTGATAACTTTCTCTTCCAGTGCAGAGAGCTTTTCTTCTAGGAATTTTGTTCTTAAGTTGTAGCGCGTTGACCAACTCATCACCTGATATTCCTGTTTGAGATAAATTTGATACATCCCCACTCACATTAAAAATGACAACTTCCTACAGCTGAACAAGCAGTTAATTTGAAACATAAAGAACACACATATACAAAAAATACAGAGAACTTTAGGAAATGAAAATAAGGAAGGATGTAAATTTATGCAACTTCTACTTCAAACCTGAAAGAGATATCTCTTGATGCATCTTAAAGTACAATTATAGTGGGGTAATTGAACTTAAAGATCACTAATACGTAATATTTGAGTAAGGACCTCAGAGAAAGAACAAAACTATGCCAATCTCAGCTACCAGTTTCCAGGCAAGTGAGCTCCTCAATTAACATTCTTGTTTAAAATAAATTTTCCGCAAGAAACTAGCAGTTACAAGAAAATGTATAGCCATCGAATTTCATTATGCAAAGGAAAGGTCGTTTAGAGACACGGGATAAACTTTAAGAACTAGCTACAAACCAATACTTTAATGGTCAAAGTTGGTCACTTGCTTTTTCAGAGATATATTTATTATCCAGACAACAGAAGGCCGCTAACTAAAGCAGTATCCACTAAACATGCTTCTTCTAAAGAACATAAATAATAGAGTTTCACAGATCTGTAGCAAGCAGAAGAAATACCATGGAATGTAAAAAGAATTCTGCACAGCATATGTTGATTAGAATGTTGCTGCAATATGGTTTCACTGATATCAATTGTAAAAAGAATTCTGCACAACATATGTTGATTAGAGAAAATAAACATTGATAGGGGATACCTGCTTGAACAGAAACCATAGTGCAACAACATTTTGCCTTGTCAAATTCATTAGGTATCGCTTCAGCAGTGCATAACGAACCTTATCCAAGATGGGTTCCTTGTTATAATCTTTTTGCAATTTTAAACCGTACTCATCCAAGTAATCACATCGGATATTACTAACTTTTTTCCAATTAAACAGATATACCCATTAAAAAGGACCATAACAAACTTCATTACATACCAAACGAATCATTATCAATAGACCAATCATCTTAATTGACTATTTACATTTGATTGTCTAAGTTTCTGAAAATACAAATACTACAGGATTTTATAATCTAATTGGGTGTGAGGCATTACTCATTAAGTGTTTTGGGTCTCTATAGCTTAATTAAAAATAAACAAACCGAATCAAATTGGACAATCAGATTATACAGCACATATGAATTGAGGTTTCAAAAACATTAACTTACCGATACTGACTGTATGATTAGGGTTTGGAATGAACTCATCTCCGGTTTTCATCTATACAAGGTCACAATAGCAAATACCAGAATTACGGCTTCTCCATTAGTTGCTGCTCCATAGGGTATTTAAAATAGGGCAAAGTACTTCTGATGGAGAGAAAAAATGTCTACATATACTACCCATATTCTCAAACCCACCCATTTCCCTTTCTCATAACCTATGGTTGGTTACTAAATTTGCTGGAGGGATAAACTTGGAAATATTTTTTCCTAACTTACCAAATATATACGGACAAACTCGCTTATCCTTCTATTTGGGTTGAATCAAATGTTGGCCGGATGGGTGGGAAAACCGAAATCTTAGGATTTCGGTGATGATTGCTCAACTTAAAAAGCACCAGACCCAATCGTAATTATAGTTTCCCAACCGTAACTACGCCCTCCGTCCCACTGTTAGTTGACTTATTTATTTTTAGATTTTGTCCCATATTAGATGACCTATATCACTAAACAAGCAGATATTTCTAAGATTACCCTTTTAATTGATTATTGTTAGTATAAGAAATATACATAATTTGATAGGCATATTTATATTCGTTACGTAGGTGTTTTAATTTAAAATGTTTTTCAATGGTATAAAATTTGCGAACATCCGTGGTGTAGTTTGAGAGATAAATCATTTCTAAATTTTACTAGTTATTATCCATAAGAGTATAATTGTAAAAAAATACTTAAAAATACCTTTTTCTCTTCCTTGCCTTAAGAATTGTGCAAACTTGAACTAGGTCATCTAATAGTGGGACGGAGGGAGTATATATTACCAATCGTAAAAATTAAAACTAACACAAAGAAATATTTAAACCTAACCGTAACTGGTTTGGTTTTTCCCCAAATTTACCTAGTGTAGATGGGAAAAACGATTTGCTGGTTTTTAAGGAAAGTGAAGAGACGACGGTTCGGGCGAGACTCCTCAACCGAGCAAACTGCTTAACCTCACACAGATGCACTGCATGGGAGTGCTTTGAGTTCGAGAGATCAATCTGTAGGACTCCGGCCTAAACCAAGTGAATGGCCGTTCCAGAGTCAATTCGGTCACAAAGAGGGAGATGGGTTGATCTGTAGGAGGGAAGCTGAGAATTGTGGGATCAATGATGATCAAGGATTGTGGATGTGTTGAAGGTTTCTGCAAGTATGTGAACTGTGTAAATAAGTTTCGATCGAGAGAAATTGTGTGTAGACGAATGTTCTCTCCAGTCATCGATTCAGAACTTATTTATATTGTCAGAATAGTAAAACACATTGATCCCAGTAAGTGTGACGGTTTCATGAGTGAAAGAGTGGGGAAGTGGGAGATCATGGTAAAATCAATTCCATGTCGTGTGGAGACTTGATTGATCGTCCACCCACTACTTTGCTAACTCCCTCAACCGCTTGCACAACTTACTCACGTTTCTCATCGTGGATGAACACACGCGTCGTAGGCCGCCATACCAAAACCCTAATTGATATCCCCCATGTGACGTGATTGATGTCTCACGAACGTAGAATCTGCAAAGCAGACGTGTATTTGATTAGTCAGTCGTTGACTTGATAGACAGTGAGTCTAAGTTTTGTTAAATTGAGCATGATTGACGAATGCTCAGTGATTCATGGATTGAACATGTCTGTTGAGACGTATAGTTCTTGAATGAACATGATGATAGTTTGAGCAAATATTGCTCTTCTGAGGAAATATTGCTCGTATGATAAATCGTTGAATATTGATAGTTGAATCAATATTACCACTCTGAGCAACGTTGCTCGCGTCTGAGTAAAATTGTTGAATATTGATGGTTAAATCAAATATTCCTCATTTGAGCAAATATTGCTCGTTTGATGAATTATTGGTAGCATGACCAAATAACATATTAATTAAAATATTGGTAGCTGGATCGAAATTATATAATTAATTAAGATGTTGATTGCTGGATCAATCATAAAATTATTAGTGCTTAAACTTGCTCAAAATTATGATTTGTTCGAAACCCTAACTTTGATCGTTTGTTGATCAGTTGGTGATTTATTGAAAATCAACTGAGTGAAAGAGGGACCGGATACATGGGATGATGGACGACCATGTAGTGCCCAGGTGCTCGTGTGAGCATGCACCAAAGTCTCTTGTTGACCAGTTGATGAAAGGATGATTAAATGCTGGTTTAATCATTTATTAAAATAATGCTCGTCTGAGCATTAGGTAACAAAACCTAATTATGGAGAAGTGAGGGACCGGTTAAGGGAGCATAGGACCGGCCCTTGGTGGTGTGGGACAAACTGACGGTTGATTGAGCAAATTCCAGGTTGGTTGGAAAGAGTTTGGACCCAATATGAGCAATTGCGAAAATTAGGTCAAAATTATAAAGATGTGTGGGACCGACAACTTGCAAGCCTTAGGGCCGTCCTTGGTCGGTCAAGGAAGAATTCCCATGTCACCATAATGTCCGTGTCTCAGTCCTGAGAGTTTTGGTACTTTCTGGTTTGCGTTTGAGCAATATTTTGGGTTTTCAGAAGAGTTTGATCTTTGACTGAAATTCTTGATTTTGCTCGAATGAGCAAGTGGAACTTTGCTCATTTGATCAATATTTTGAGAATATTAAAATGATAATATTTTAATATTTTTTTTCGTGAGTAGCCTAGTCGGTCATGTGACCATTGGACTTTTTGGCTTTTTCATGGTTTGAGCAATATTTGAGAAAATATGGAAAAACCAGGGTTTTTGCTCAAACTGGGGAGTTTCATGAGATGAGGGAAATAATATTTGTGAAAACAAGGGATTGCAAAGTGTGGGACCGGCCATGGCTAGGGCATGACCGGCCGGCTAGGTAGCCCGGTCACGTGACACTTTCCCCTCTTTTTATTATTTCTCATCTTTGAAGGAAAATATGGAGAAACCGTGAGTTTTGCTCAAACAGGGAAAGTTGCTCGAATGAAGGAGTCTTCATGAGATCATGAAAAATAATAAAATAAGAAAAAAAATAAAGGAAGAGGCGTGGGGGAACGGCCACGACGGCATGACCGGCCGGCCGGTGGGCCCGGTCCCTAAGCGCCTATTTTATTTTATTTTATTTTATTTTCTCTCTCTTACTTTGCGTGGGTTTCCTCGTTTTTCCAAACTTTTGAATGCTCGTTCGTGCATTTGGGTGCTCGTTCGTGCATCATCGTTGAGTACACTTGCATCATTTTCTTGGGGCTTACTCGGTCGGTGATAGTCCAGATGCCCGATTGTTGAGTAATTATTACTAATTCAAGAAATTCAGCGGAGAATGATTCATGAAACGGAGTAATAAAATGAATTGAGTATCTATTACTAAACCACGAATCCAGCTGGGGAATTCAGGGAACGGGAGATAAAATGGTTATCTATTACTAATCCATGGAATCAGCCGGGGATAGCCATGGAACGGAGTAATGAGATGGAATAGATTATTTTCTAGGAATTCAGTCGGTGAATGTCACGGTAGAATTAATCTATTATAGAAGAGATATGAGATAGTTGAAGCATCATACTCGTTCTGAAGAGTGCATAGTCAGGAAACAACGTGCAGCGTCGATGTCCTGAAGGCGTTTAGCCCTCCAGCAAACAATTATGTCTAGAGAGTCGCCTGAATCTACACACGGTCTCTCTACATATTCAGGGAACAACGAGTGTCGCCGACGTCCTGAAGGCGTTAATCCCTCTAACAAACAATTATGTCTAGAGAACTGCCAATCATTATTCTATTTAGAAGGGGTCTCTCTATGTAGTGAGGGAACAACGAGTATCACCGACGTCCTGAAGGCGTTAAGCCCTCTAACAAACAATTATGTCTAGAGGACCGCCCAATTATGTTATTCTACGTAGAGGGAACGATGAAATGTGCAGCATCGAACGCTCAGCCGGGGAGGCCTTTCGAGAAACATATTCATCATGGCTCTGAGAGGAACGCTCGCTCACTCAGTCAGAGATCGTGAAACGGTTCACGGATCGTAAAACATGAATCGTCACATGCGTTCCTGAAGCCGGGTCAGAAACATGCAGTATCATGATTTTACGATTTTGACCTTTGTCGAAAATCCACCATCAACATTAAGTCCCCTGCTTAGTGAAGGACAGTCATGTTCTGCAGTAAGCATTAGATGGTGATTTTCCAGTTGACGAGACAAGCAGTTACTCAGTCGTACAAAGGTATTTTCAGAATCCTCGATTTGCTCCAATGTTGTCATGTACGAGCAAATGCCCAGGTAAGGACCCTGACAGTATGATAGAGTGTCATCTCGTGAGCACGGGGAGATGGAGCACTGCTGATTTGAACGATCGAAGGTCCAGTTTTGGTCGGTTTAGCGTTTACGGGCCGAGACCAAAAAGGAAATCCTTGTTTTAGGAACAAATGTTCGTTTGTTTATTAGTTTAAGAAACAAACAAAATAGACCTGAGTCTAGTGATAAAAAAAATTCTATGAGTTTTCATGAAAACCAAAAAATTTATGTTTTAAATATATGAGACTTCACAAAATGGAATAACCTGTCGTTTCAAAGGTGGATGGTCGTACGAGAGAAAAGTTTTTTTTTTTGAATAGACGTGCGTCTGTTAGTAATAAAAAAAATTGTTTATGAGGTTTCATGAAATTTATTTATCTTCGAGCTTTCAGAAATCTTTGAAAATATACTATCGTTTCAAAGACGATGTTCGCGTGAGGGAGCAAAGAATATATATATATATATATATATATATTTCAAATTTACGTGAGTTTCACGTTAAAATATATTTTTTGTAAAATCAATGTTTTGATTTTGAACAATTGTTGAAAGTAGACAATTATACATGGTGAAATAATGTCTGTATGTGAGTTTTCACAATTGTAGAATGGACGTCTGTTCAATTTTTGAAAAACCAGTGGATGTTAAAATTCACGTGGGTTATTCATGGTTTTATGAAAATCAAGTCATGATTTTGAATAATGAATTATGCTCGTCTTTGCAGGTTTGAAGGAACGAGCAAGTTTTCAAAATTATGACGTTATAATCACTACAACTAGTGAAATTTTAAATAGGGAAGAGTTGGATGGTTACCATTTTTGTTGCGTGTTTGTTATTGGTATATCCATGACTCTATGTCTTTCTCCTAAGATAATGGTGACTTCCAGTTACAACCACCCTTCTAGTTCTTCCGGGGAACGCTCCAGAAATATCAAGTCAAAGATGAAGACTTCTGCAGATGTTCATGCCAAGGTGAATCAACCTTTCAGAGACGCTGGAAAGCTGATACGTTGTATGTCTCTCGATCATCTGGGAGTCGTCTGTGCTAAGATATATGCTTTATTGGTATTAGCAGATGTGGAGAGAAAGCAGAGACGTGATGAAATGTCACAGAAGAAAAGAGCTGAAGATGAAAAGCTCATATCTCATCAGCAGAAACACCGTCGACTTCAGCAAGTGAGACTATCAGCTGAAGATGAGGTGCGACCTTGCGTTGATGGTGTAGCTCCTGACGTGGATGAATGAAGAATGTCATCATAATTCATCATCAGAAAATTCAGAAGTTAGGTCTTCATTGAAAATGTTGTAGAATCTTTGTCCGATGTCGGAATTTTGTGATCTACCCATGTTTCCTCATCCTCAGAAAATTAACAAGCTTTAGCAAAGAAGATTTTCGGCTTTTGAGCATATTTAAGGGCCGAAATCGACGAACGGTAAACTTCCAGGAGGCTTTCAAAAAAAATCAGCTGTCATGTAGTCCAGAGTTTTGGCCACATCTTTTTGCTCGTTTCTCCAATTGCTGTGAATTTTGGATATGTTGTAGAGGACATCCATACGAATATAATGGTATATGACCCATCCCTAGATTCGTCACCAATTTCTCCCAGATCTCTGCTTTGTGCGTGACAGTGTAAAATCATCTCAGACGAGCTTGTTGTAAAACACTCATGTTGTGTCTTTAGACTATTCGCTTGTGTCTTGAAAGGTTGGTGAAGGATTTTAATGTCATTGATTCATTTGAGATCAGGACCCATTGATTGATACATGAGCATGGTGCTTGCAGTGCCATCTTGTTTCTGTCAGTCGTAGAACATCACTTCTGAAACCCTGGTCACGGGACCATAACTGAGGTTGCTCTCAAGAGGGATGATGTAATGACCATGGTTGCATGTCCCGGTGGTAGCATTCCTTTTATGATGAATGATTAGCACATGAGAGTCTGGTGCCACGGGTCTTGGACTGTGAAACTGATCGCCATGATCAGTGGACCGTCAGTCCCCAGTATTTTGTTAAATCTCTCCTTTTCGTTTTCCCTTCTTCTGGTAAGACCTAGATAGAGGACGCAGGTAGAAAAATTGATGTAAAGACCTATGTGGTCGAAGTTGGAGGTACCTTGATGAAGGACTTAGTGGAAATACCTAGTGGACACCGATCGACTGTGGAAGTTATGAATCCCGTCTAAGAATTGCTGCTTGCATGTTGTATGCTCTAAAGGCTGTAGGAACCTCATACGATGTCGGAATTCAGTGCTTGACCCCAACTTTTGAAGCTAAGAGACTGAGTTATCATATGAGAAAAGATTCACTTAATTTGGAGTTGTGTAGGTCACCCAACTAAGCGTGCACATTTGTAATTTGTAATCCCGTACAAAATTTTCAGATTTTAAAGACCTAACATTAAAGGCCATATCTTTCAGCTCATATGTCCGATTGATGCGCCCTTTTGGTATGTTTTAGAAGAGACATAGACGAACATCTTTCATTGAGGAAGCATTATCCCATTCCTCACCCATTGGTACGTTTTTGTAAACCCATGGCCTGAAGTGTGTTGTATCTCATTTGCAGAGGTGATGAGAACATCTTGTAGAAGTCTTTGGCTTGTGTCCACCGGTCGTGCAAGCTTTGGGAAGACTTTCATGTGAACATATTTTCATTTTGTAAACCCGTCTCCCAGGTTTTGCTTACGTTTTTGTAAACCCATGGCCTGAAGTATGTTGTATCTCATTTGCATTGGTGATGAGAACATCTTGTAGAAGTCTTTGGCTTGTGCCCACCAGTCGTGCAAGCTTTGGGAAGACTTTCATGTGAACATATTTTCATGTCTACACATCTTGACACGAATCATTAATACTTGGAGAAGTCCGCTTCATCGAGCAATGCTTCAGAGAATGGTTAGTTGATGAAGCCCTGTCATGAGGATGTTGCTCCTGAGACCGTTGTTGATGCTGAGATCACGATTGAATTTTCTCCAGACATTCTTGTTGATGCTGAGACCATGGACATCTATGGTCAGAGTTGCTCCAGAGACCTAAAAGGATAGAATCATGATTATCGACATAGTCTTTGCTCCTCCATCCAGTGAGCCTTTACATTCACTAACTAGTTGGTGGATTAAGCATCCCTAAGATGAAGGTGTACCGGGAGTTCAACCAAAATTTTCCTGAACAGTACGACTTTACCGTGAACTGGCTTCGTCAGTGAATCGACGTTGTTGCGGCAGATAGCAGCGGTCTTCATTCTGGATGTGATCGGTGAAGAGAGGAAGTTCCTCAGTCGTGCATGAGATTGTGATGTAGAGAGATCCCGTTGATGAAGTTTCATGGAATCATATCAGGTTGCAATAACTTGTTATGTGAATAACATTTATTGAAATAAAACCGATTTCTCCAGTAAGATCAAGTCCCCGGTGTATGTTGAAGGAGTTTGTGCCATCCATGGATGAATGATGTTGCATCTGCTTCAGAAGTCTTACCATAGGATAATGAAGACTTATCGCTTGTAGTTTAGTTACATTTTGATCGTGTTGGTGTTGAATCAGTGTGTCATCGTCGAGATACTTGTGCCGAAGCTAGAGGAGCCATCATCGAAGGTGTACTCTTTGATTGGGAGTACAATTTGAAGGCTTCTTAGATTCTTGAGCGTTGAAGCGTCATATCGCTTAAGCATCGAATGTCTTAGGCTTGATCGTCTCGGACCTGAGTATCTTATGTTGATTCAGCATCCCTTTTGTTGCGGTAGTGGGATTCAACACTTGTGCAGATATCAGAGCTTTATGATTTTGTGGAACACATGGACACTCCTGCAAGGCTATGGAGAAACTCCCAAAGTGTTCTTTGCCATGCTTGGACATTATCTCAGTAATGAATGTCTCAATGCTCGATTCGGAGAAATGTCATATTCAACCACTTGGTAAAATACTAATGCGGTGAAGCTACCATTCATAACGTCTTGCAGAGTTGCTAGCAGAAGTCCCCATGCTAGGATAGCATGTGAGGAAATAAATGACATAGACATGGAAGGAATGAGACTTGCCTGAGTGCGGATCCTCTTGATGAATGTCTATACATATTTTGCAGGTTCTTGCTTCAACTTCATCAAAGTTCGAAATTCCTCCAAGTGCTCTGATGATGGGATGTCCGCCAAATCTTCTGGATCAGAACTTTCTTCGTTGGAGAGATGTGCAATCAAAGGCGCTTTGTCAGTATCCATCTTTTCAGCGTAGATCCACGCTCGTTTGAAGAACATGTCATATCCTGGATCTTCCTAATTATGTGAAACTTGGTTTCTGTCATGGTTGAACTTATGTTCACTTTGAGAGTGATGTAGCCATAAGTATTTTCGAGCGTTCCTTCAAGGTCTCTGATTCAGATGGGATCACAAGTAGCTTCTTGTCGAGTGATGCCTGCGGCTATGAAGGTTTTCAGTGGAATGATGTTGATGGAGGTGTCATCATCGATCAACATCTTCCGAATTCATTTCCTCAAAGATGGACTATGGTAAGCAGTCCCTAGTCGTGCATCTCCTTGTCTGTGGATGAAGGTTCGAGGAGTATTTCCGGGATGGTAAGACGTCTGACACAATGTAATTCGGTGCTGTGAACATGTCTTTCCTTTATGCCTTAAAAAGATAGAGCAATTTCACAGATATGCTCGATCAACAATTGAACTGTTTCTTTGACTGGTTGTTCAGAGTAAAGGTTCTGATTGGGAGAGGATTCTTGTGTACTCCTTCAGTCCCCAGTTGAAGCTATTGTGGATCAACCTTCTCTTTGAAGATATGCTTCAAAATATTACAGTTACTTGTTGGACGATTGATGAATCTATGAAGGTGATAGTACCTGGGATTCTCCATTTTTTCTTCAGTTGGCTCTCTCTGATGAACATCAATTTGATTGCATCATCTTGAACCAGACTTCCAGTACCTCAATCACTTCTTCAGTGGGAAGAGGGAGGTTTGAGTCCCCGTTTGATCATTTCCCCGTTCGTTGATGCCAGGTCGAGGTTTGTGCAAGATTAGTTATCCTTTCTTTGCGCTTTCGGAGGAGCTTGGGATGTTGGAGAAGCGTTCTTATGTTGTTGCGCTTTGTCTTTTCTCTTGCTCCCTTCAACAACATTCATGGAAAGTTGGAGATTGTATTGCTTGTTGATCAAGCGCCTGACACTACCTCGAGTTTCTCGCGGTTCCTTGACTTTTGTGGCTCTTGTTCTTTCCAGTGTAGTCGCTAATCGCTTGGCTGCTTCATGAAGCTCTGAGAGAGTCTGGAATCGGATATTTTACAGAAAGGCTCTGTAAACCGGGATCATTCCGTTGATGCACGTTCTGTTGTACAGTGTGAAGGTTGGAGAGGTATAGCCCGAAAGAGGAATAATTTGCGTAGCAGCAGGATATGGAGGTTGATGACGGTGAACATATGGCGTTTTGTCTTTTCCTCGATCCTCCATAAAGCGTTCCTGGTCTTCACGGGTGATGAAGCCTGTAGGTTCCTTCGTTAGTGGGTTATCTGCAGCCTTGTGGACTTCATCATCGTCTACTACATGGATTGGAGTAACTTCAGGATCAGCAGCCGGAGATGTTTCTTTGGCTTTTCCCTTCTCCTGAGCTTTCTCTGACATCTTGTCAGTGAGAGTTTTGAGTTAATTGCACAACTCTTTCTGAATGGTAGCCATGTCAATCTGATTTTTGGCAAGAGTCTCTCGCATCTTCATAAGATCAGCTATGGTAGGCGGATTTTCTCTGATTTCCTCAGGAGACCGGCCGAAGAGAGGATGATTTCCGATGTTGGTTTGAGGAGGAGTGGTACCGCCAGTACCATTGTTAGAAGCGGGAGTAGTTTCTGGGGTACCACCGTTGTTGCTAGTGCTAGTGTTATTTGTGTTAGGATTTGTAACTGAACCTGACCTAAGATAAACCATTTTGTGAAAGTTTGAGATTGAAACCGAGAGATTAACCTCCCACTGTGGTCGCCAATCTGTAGATGGGGAAAAACGATTCGCTGGTTTTTTAGGAAAGTGAAGAGACGACGGTTCGGGCGAGACTCCTCAACAGAGCAAACTGCTTAACCTCACACAGATGCACTTCACGGGAGTGCTTTGAGTTTGAGAGATCAATCTGTAGGACTCCGGCCTAAACCAAGTCAATGGCCGTTCCAGAGTCAATTCAGTCACAAAGAGGGAGATGGGTTGATCTGTAGGGGGGAAGCTGAGAATTGTGTGATCAATGATGATCAAGGATTGTGGATGTGTTGAAGGTTTCTGCAAGTATGTGAACTGTATAAATAAGTTTTGATCGAGAGATATTGTGTGTAGACGAATGTTCTCTTCAGTCATCAATTCAGAACTTATTTATATTGTCAGAATAGTAAAACACATTGATCCCAGTAAGTGTGACGGTTTCTTGAGTGAAAGAGTGGGGAAGTGGGAGATCATGGTAAAATGAATTTCATGTCGCGTGGAGACTTGATTGATCGTCCACCCACTACTTTGCTAACTCCCTCAACCGCTTGCACAACTTACTCACGTTTCTCATCGTGGATGAACACACGTGCCGTAGGCCGCCATACGGAAACCCTAATTGATATCCCCCATGTGACGTGATTGATGTCTCACGAACGTAGAATCTGCAAAACAGACGTGTATTTGATTAGTCAGTCGTTGACTTGATAGACAGTGAGTCTAAGTTTTGTTAAATTGAGCATGATTGACGAATGCTCAGTGATTCATGGATTGAACATGTCTGTTGAGACGTATAGTTCTTGAATGAACATGATGATAGTTTGAGCAAATATTGCTCGTCTGATCAAATATTGCTCGTATGATAAATCGTTGAATATTGATAGTTGAATCAATATTACCACTCTGAGCAACGTTGCTCGCGTCTGAGTAAAATTGTTGAATATTGATGGTTAAATCAATATTCCTCGTTTGAGCAAATATTGCTCGTTTGATGAATTATTGGTAGCATGACCAAATAACATATTAATTAAAATATTGGTAGCTGGACCGAATATTATATAATTAATTAATATGTTGATTGCTGGATCAATCATAAAATTATTAGTGTTTAAACTTGCTCAAAATTATGATTTGTTCGAAACCCTAATTTTGATCGATTGTTGATTAGTTGGTGATTTATTGAAAATCAACTGAGTGAAAGAGGGACCGGCTACATGGGATGATGGAAGACCATGTAGTTCCCAGGTGCTCGTGTGAGAATGCACTAAAGTCTCTTGTTGACCAGTTGGTGAAAGGATGATTAAATGCTGGTTTAATCATTTATTAAAATAGTGCTTGTCTGAGCATTAGGTAATAAAACCTAATTATGGAGAAGTGAGGGACCGGTTAAGGGAGCATAGGACCGGCCCTTGTTGTTGTGGAACCAGCTGACGGTTGATTGAGCAAATTCCAGGTTGGTTGGAAAGAGTTTGGACCCAATATGAGCAATTGCGCAAATTAGGTCAAAATTATAAAGATATGTGGGACTGGCTCCTTGCAAGCCTTAGGGTCGGCCTCGGTCGGTCAAGGAAGCATGCACGTGTCACCATAATGTCCGTGTCTCAGTCCCGAGAGTTTTGGTATTTTCTGGTTTGTGTTTGAGCAATATTTTGGGTTTTAAAAAGAGTTTGATCTTTGACTGAAATTCTTGATTTTGCTCGAATGAGCAAGTGGAACTTTGCTCATTTGATCAATATTTTGAGAATATTAAAATTTTAATATTTTAATATTCTTTTTCGTGAGTAGCCAAGTCGGTCATGTGACCATTGGACTTTTTGGCTTTTTCATGGTTTGAGCAATATTTGAGAAAATATGGAAAACCCAGGGTTTTTGCTCAAACGGAGGAGTTTCATGAGATGAGGGAAATAATAATTGTGAAAACAAGGGATTGCAAAGTGTGGGACCATCCATGGCTAGGGCATGACCAGCCGGCTAGGTAGCCCGGTCACGTGACACTTTCCCCTCTTTTTATTATTTCTCATCTTTGAAGGAAAATATGGAGAAACCGTGAGTTTTGCTCAAACAGGGAAAGTTGCTCGAATGAAGGAGTCTTCATGAGATCATGAAAAATAAAAAAAATAAAAATAAAGGAAGAGGCGTGGGGGACCGGCCACGACGGCATGACCGGCCGGCCGGTGGGCCCGGTCCCTAGGCGCCTCTTTTTTATATTTTTATTATTACTTTCTCTCTCCTATTTTGCATGGGTTTCCTCGTTTGTCCAAATTTTTGAATGCTCGTTCGTGCATCATCGTTGAGTACACTTGCATCATTTTCTTGGGGCTTACTCGGTGATAGTCTAGATGCCCGATTGTTGAGTAATTATTATTAATTCAAGAAATTCAGTGGAGAATGATTCATGAAACGGAGTAATAAAATGAATTGAGTATCTTCTACTAAACCATGAATCCAGCCGGGGAATTCAGGGAACATGAGATAAAATGGTTATCTATTACTAATCCATGGAATCAGCCGGGGATAGCCATGGAACGGAGTAATGAGATGGAATAGATTATTTTCTAGGAATTCAGTTGGTGAATGTCACGGTAGAATTAATCTATTATAGAAGAGATATGAGATAGTTGAAGCATCATACTCGTTCTGAAGAGTGCATAGTCAGGAAACAACGTGCAGCGTCGATGTCCTGAAGGCGTTTAGCCCTCCAGCAAACAATTATGTCTAAAGAGCCGCCTGAATCTACACACGGTCTCTCTACATAGTCAGGGAACAGCGAGTGTCGCCGGCGTCCTTAAGGCTTTAAGCCCTCTAACAAACAATTATGTCTAGAGAACTGCCCAATCATTATTCTATGTAGAGGGGGTCTCTCTATGTAGTGAGGGAACAACGAGTATCGCCGACGTCCTGAAGGCGTTAAGCCCTCTAACAAACAATTATGTCTAGAGGGCCGCCCAATTATGTTATTCTACGTAGAGGGCACGATGAAATGTGCAACATCGAATGCTCAGCCGTGGAGGCCTTTCGAGAAACATATTCATCATGGCTCTGAGAGGAACGCTCACTCAGTCAGAGATCGTGAAACGGTTCACGGATCGTAAAACATGAATCGTCACATACGTTCCTGAAGCCGGGTCAGAAACATGCAGTATCATGATTTTACGATTTTGACCTTTGTCGAAAATCCACCATCAACACCTAGTTACGGTTAGGAGTTCATCATAACCTAACCATAAATCTCTCTTACTATTGGCTACGAAGAAATAACTTATTCGTTAGCGGTCTGAAAAGCTAAAAAATGCAATCTTTTTACGTATTTTCATCAATTTTCTTTGAGAAATAAAAAGGAAATTGGTTTGGTGAATTAAAATCTAGGGTTTTAGTTAGAAAAAAAATATCCAATTTATTTTTCTACTTTTCCTTCCCACCAAAATACTACACTTGATCTGATTTTTTATCACTAATTATACAACAAAAAAAAACTTATTAATCTAATCATTAACTAATTAGATTATTAACACTAATTAAATAAGGGTTGTTTAACCATTATGAAAATATTTTAGATATGGGGTTTTTTTAAATTACTAACGGGTGACATTTTTTGTCTTATTAGTGAAGCCCCTCTATTGGAATGTGACGTCCCTGTATTAGGTTTCTAAAAAAAAACTAAGCGGCGAAAAAAAGAAAACTGTAGGTTTCTCTGTCACAACCACCAGTTGCATATACTAAACAAAATCGAAAGCTGGTGATCAAATCCAGGTTTTGTTTAAATATATTTAGTTTGTTAAACAAATAATCTCTTCAATTTGTTTGGTTTTGAATTGTGATTGTTGGATACTCTTTTCTTCCTGCCTCTCTATCTTCTGTGCTCGATCTCTCTAATCCATTCCATATTCATTATTCGTATTGTTTCAATTATTGGTTTTGTTCTTATTATTTTGCAGGTGCGATTTTTACACAAAAGAATAAACAATAAGAAATCTATATTCTTGGGTAAACCTAACCCTATTATCCTTCGTTGTCTTCTTTCGATTTCAATTGCATCTTCATGCTTTATTTTCTTCTAACTATTGCTTTTTTTGTTGCAGATTTTTTATTTATTTTTTATTATTTTTTTTACAAAAAACCTTATTTATTAAAATTAAGTGAAAGGTTACAAAAGGAGAAACAAAAGAAAAAGAAAAAGAAATCAGAAACTAAACTGGGCTAAGGAGGACCACATGTCCAAGGCCCCGTGGAAGAAATACAAACAAGGCGCAAAACTCAAATGTCAGTACAGATAAGGCAGTGAAACAATCACTCAAATCTATAATATGGAATGTCAAATAGCTCCATCCTCTGCATATTGGCAGGTCTTGTTGAGAATTTCACTACTTGCCCTCTTTGAAGATGGCACCCTTTCTTTGCAAAGATTAATTGATTCATGGGGTAGTCTTCGTCCAAGCGGAATCACAGTTATTCCTTGACTTATATATGAGGAGCGATATATACAGTTATGGAGTAGTACTAATGGAGATGCAATTGGTAAAAAGATCATTAGTGCCGAAATTTTGAAAATGAGTATTGTAGATTGGGTTAAATCTAAAGTCAAGACTGAAGAAGGTGTCGCTCAAGTCCTCGACAAAAATGCAGGTTCGTTATGTCAATCAGTTTGGAAAGAAGTGGGAAAAAACGATAATGTATGGCTTTACTAATGATTTACTTTGTTTTATTTTGTAGGTAGGATTGGTAAGATGTATGTCGAAAAAGTTGTATCAAGCTGGAATAAAACTGTCGAATAGCTAATATGTATAAAATCTTTTTACCAAACCCTAATTATTATTTTTTTTCTTTTAACGCCTCCTCTCCTCTTGCTGTTGTGATTCTCTAAAAATTTGCTTCCCGTTTCTTCTTCTTTCTACCTGTATGTTTTGAAATTTTTTTATTAGTTTTATTTGTACCTTTTATCAGTGTTACGTATCGGATCTGATAATAAATGGATGCGCAGGATATGGATGGGCTAGAGTCAAAATTGCAATATAGAGGGTTTCAGCATAAAGATATGGATTTGTAGATGATTTTTGTCACCTCTGGTGGAGACTAGAGAGGCATACCAGGTAAGGTCAGTTTTCCTTATTATTTTTATGTTATTTGATTTTCAGCGTAAGTTGTGTCTTTTTAACTGTGTCTTTAGTTTTTCCTTGCTTCACTCTGTTTAGTTAGTGAACTGAACTAAGAGCGTGACTCCTTAGGATTTCGCTATCAATCACCTTGAACCTTATCTTCCTTGCTTCATTCCTTTGAGGGACTGCAGCCAAACAAATTATAAGAAAAATACAGAACAAATTATTGAAAATATTTTTTTCTCAGCTTCTTCGGGTAAAGAGTGGTAGACACAGACTTTTGTTTTATCCCTCTCTTTATAAATTGATTCAGATAGACACAACATGTATTTTCTTTTAATGGAAGTCTATATCTCAACTTCGAATCAATGCCATCTCCAAACCCTCACTCTCATATGGGTTTCTCATTAAGTAATAACAATAGCAACACTAGCAGTCATGGCTGCGTACTTCGCTCTGTTTATTTCCTTTAAGAGTTTCAGTTCTATGGTGTTTGCAGACAAATACATTTTTTCATTGGAGGCTTAATTTATGTTAAGATGGGAATTTGAGAGCATAAAAGGAGCTTCAAGCGGCATGTCTTCACGGTTTTCAGGGACAGTGCAATCTTAAAATAATGTTTGGATTCAATAAAACATTTTGCTTTGATTATAAGGCATCATATCTTTTGGTTTAACGACTGATAATCCAGGTGATGGCTCATTTGTGTTGTCGCAATGACTCATACATTTTCTCACATAATTTATGTTTGGGGTTCTAAATGGTTTTTAGAATGCTTGGTTACCGAAGGAGAGCAACACTCATATAAGAATCAAATGTTCCTGTCTAGGAGGATTTTTCCATGATTTATATGGGTTGATACCAGCTCTACTAGGAGCTGATACCAGTTCATCAATCCAATGGTTAGGATCGTCAGGATCTTTTTGTCCTATATAGACTGGTATCATCCCTTAGTAGAGCTGGTATCAGCCCATATAAATCATGGATTTTTCCTCTCTTGATCCAGAGGTAAATATTGCCTTCTAATGCCAATCCTTAAGTTTGATTGATTCTCTTGAATTCCATTTTAGCAAACCGTACTTCGATTAAGACTTTATTTATTTGAAAAATAAAACTTGATATACTTATATAATTATAATTGTGAAATGTAGTTATCATTGTTGGCATTTTTTTTATAAATCTCTCATCTAGGTGTAATCATAATGACCTGATCTTTTGTCGAATTAGCAATATCTTACTTCATAGATGCTATTGCATGTCTTTCATGAAAGGGAAGGGCAGCGGAAAAGGGAAAAACTATTGTTGCAGCTACATCATCTTTTATTTTTCATAATGAGCTATTACATAGTTTAGTTCATATTGGCTGTAGAGACGACTAAAGCACCTCATGATATACTGCATCCATCGTCTTATTACCATTTTGAGTACTTGCCCAAACACTACACCTAATGCTCAGTTTGTATGAACTTTTGTTGTTTACTTTTTTGCAGATATTTTTTGGGAAAATGCAAGTACCTACACATCATCCCAAGTTGCAGTTCGTAAACAATACAAACTAGATTTCTATATTGTGTAGTGTTTACTACACGAATGCTTACATTTAACTGGTATATTATGCTGATATTAGTTGAAAGTTCAACTTATAAAACTTATAACCTTCCCATTTCTTAATTTGTAGAAAAATTATAAACCAAGATATATAGTTTTGCATATTCTGCAGTCTTTATACAAGTAGTCATACTCTAGCATGTTACTACGGGGACAAATATACACTTCTATTTTATTCATTGTCATGACAGATGGATCTATGTTATATTTACATATTTATAATAATAGAACTAGTCATAAAAACTCAAGGTGAACAAACTTGTGGTACAAAAACCCTATTCAAATGTTGGGATCCATTAAAACTCCATCTTAAACAAAATTGATACAAAATCCCCAAATTTCAAAATTAGTTTCATCAAATTTTATGATGAAACCAAAATTGGTTTCATAAAATTCTTTGGGGTTTTTGTGTTACTTTTGTTTTGATGGGGTTTTTGTGTTACTTTTGTTTTGATGGGTTTTTTGTGGATGGATAGTGACACCTTTGGGGTTATAACTCGCAGATGTTATAATAATGAGGAATTTGTGAATTATACACCGTTTTCTTCGGATTGTTATACAACTTCAAACTCTTGCACACTGAGGCCGTGCGGAGCACGGGCGCACAACTAGTATAAATAATAACTTCATATAAAAAATTATTTGATTCAAGCCAACATAAAGAACACAAAATAGATTTATCAAAAAATATATTTGATCAAAGACCCGAAGATATCCGGACCCGATGGTTTAGAGAAAATTATTGGCTACGGAATGGCCATGTGGCGGGTATGCCAATCTCAGTCACTGTCCCGTTCGTAAAAAAATACCCATACCCGCCCTTTACCCACATGAATTGGGTGGGGCGGGTATGGGGAATACCATATGGGGTGGGTTTTCCATGGGTTACCCGTAACACTGAGTTAATACATAAATTTGTTTATAATCAAAACTTAAATATAATTCAAACGAAAATAATAACTTAAGAATAATGCATTCTAGAATTTTAAATTCAGAAATTCATCTTATAGTGAACAAAAGAATCTATAAATGAATTAATAGTTTTTCTACTTTTTCCTTTCTCATTCTATCTTCGTCCATGTTAATCATTTCATTAACTGCTTCATTTTCTCTATTTTAACTTTTAGAGAAGGTGTCTGATCACAACAAAGGAGCGAAAGTGATAAATATATTAGAACGATCAAGAATATAACAAACGAAAGAAAGCTCGACTAAGTGGTGGAAGCATAGAAATTTGCTATAAATTCTTGCGTAAAAGTCTAAACCCTTATACAAAGCTACGGGGCGGGGACCTTGAATCCCTTCCCCGCCCCATCCCCATAGCTTAGGTTTCGGGTATTACCCGTATCCGACCCCATCCCCATTTATGCGGGTAAACCCTGTCCAAACAGGGCGGTTACCCACGGGGATGGGTTTGGGTGGGGCAAATGGCCTTCCCTACGGAAACCGCGTCCCTTCAGTTTCAAAAATAATATTAGATTCAAGCGGGTCTAGTCCACTAACTTAGGATCCATCGGAACCGGCTCCGGATGGTGCCCAGGAACCGGAGCCGTTGACCGGTCAACAACCCTAAATTAGTGTTTGTATTTTCATTAGGATCCTGTTATTTTGTATCCCAGTATACAAGATAAGGATTAGTAAACAATTGATTTTATGCATTGATTTTATAATTAGTAAACCGCTGTAATTAGGTTAAAATTGTCCTATATATCGTATTTCCTTTATCACCCTTGAGGTTTTACCGGTATTTAAGATAAAATCATCCTTAGAAAAATGATACTACCGGAATAACTTAATTTTCTGTGTAATTGAAATTTATGTTCCACTAATGCCCTTTGAAAACTCACCTAAATCGAGGTATCTCACGAAATTCTGTCCTCATCTCTCGTTCTTCTCTCTCTTACGTCTTCTTCTTCTCCTCCTCCTTTTTTATTAACTGTAAAACCCTTGTCCTATTGTTTGATTCAAATATTTGAGGAATCTGCTCTGCCATGAAAAATCTTATAAAAACTCAACCCCAGTAAAGATCTTCTTTTTTTTTTTTCCCCATTTTTAACTACTCTAACGATTCTGAAATGAACATATATTTATACCCAATCTTAAAACACTGCAGTAAAAACAATTATTGCTCATTACCTAGTTTCCCACCAAGGTTACTGGCTTTAATTTTCTTAATCAAGATGATCTATTCAGAAGGTGAATGAGTAAATCAAAGGACGCTGATAGAAGAAGAAAAATAGCAATCTTTAATTCTTTAATTTTTCTTAGGGTTTTATCAAGTTAAAATCATATGGTGTTAATTTGAACAGTTGTAGATTTGATAAAATCATAAATCTTGGTATTAATTTGAACAGTTGTAGATTTGAAAGTTGTTAAATATCATGTGATCAATTTGTTTTTGTGATACGTCTAAGGTAGCATTTTGAATCTAGAAGATTGATTTTCAAAAGGATTTTTTTTAATGGGGTTTCGGTTCTATAACGATGGTGAACAGAGAAGAAGACACGGTTGAAACTTAAAAAGAATACAGTGGCCATACAATCTCAAAGCAAACCCCTGTATCAGAAATAGCTTTTCGACTTTTTAGATTCAAAATACAGTGGCCATACAATCTCAAACCCCTACATTAGAAGTCGAAAAGTCAGAAATTAGTTTGGTTGTCAAATTTCAAAACGACTTTTAAAAGTCGAAAGGTTAACTTTTTGTGTAATAAAATAGTTTTGCTTTTACTTCTGTTTCTGGAAAAACAGAAAGCAGAAGCATATTTATATCCAAACGCCCTATGGGTACTTAAAAAAACACGGTAGTTATTAAGACGAGTTTCTAGATACGAAAGTTTACAGTCCCAACATAGAATATTGTATAACCGATAAAACAGTAGACGTGTTATTAATGCTTATCCTCTGTACCGGTATGAAAGATAAAATCACCCAGAGGTAAATCACAACTGAAGGTAGGAAAAACGAAAACATAAACACTTTTAGAATCACTGTCACCTCACTACCTCAGGGTGCATCAGAAAAACACTGTTTCTTGCCCTTTCTCCTGGTTAGTGTAGATGGTACTAATACTCATATAGTTTAATAAACACAAACCCCACTATGTGTACTACTGAACTTCATGCCATTAAACACAAACCCACATCTTCAATCTCAAACAACAGAACTGTTTTTTGTTCCACTAATCCTAAGATGAACAACACCCACTTCTCTTCACTGCAGACACATCGTCTTTAACATTTATTCTCTCTCCTTTTATCGGCACGGCAGAAGTGGCTCCCTCATCTCCTGTTTCGACTGACTTTTTGCTCACGATATGGTAAATCTGTGTCAGGACTTCAGCAAATGCATTCTCCACATTTGTTGCCTCCAATGCAGAGGTTTCCATGAAGTACAGGGATTCCCTCTCAGCAAAGGATGTACCATCGTCACTTGAGACAGCCACAAGGTGGCGGAGATCAGCTTTGTTGCCTATGAGCATTACAACAATGTTGGGGTCAGTGTGTTCTCTCAACTCCTTCAACCACCTCTCAATGTTTTCAAATGTAATGTGTCTAGTAACATCATATACAAGCAGTGCACCAACAGCGCCTCTGTAGTAAGCACTGGTAATGGCACGGTACCTGTGAAATGAAAATTGGGTAAGTTTTTTAAGAATCCAGGAGCCTGTGGTCTGCATACAGAAATCTTAAACACAAACTCTGAAGGACAACAATGCTGTATCCTGACAGATAAGGGGAAGAAAACTAGGCAAATAATAGGAGACCCAAAACTTTACTTGTTCTCTAGCTGTGGTGCTGTACTAATAGGTGATGAGTGAAATTTAAAACAAAAATAATCACTAAGACTAGCGGGAATGCACAAGACTTGCACAGTAACTTGACACTGTCACATCATTTAACATGACATTGACAGTTCCAAAGAACATCTCAGACAAGTTGATTTGCTAAAGCAAACAGTCCAACTCAATTTCATGGAGATCACAACTGTGACTGTGGAACCACCATCTGCTTCGAACTTCCCATGTCATGGGTGATGGGTGATAGGTCACTAGGTCAGAATTCTACTAAACCTTTTGACTGATTACACTGTTAAAACTTTCGCCATCTCTAGGAAGTCTTAAGAGGGTTCAAGCAGTGGTCCTCGTGATCTTTCAAACTGGACTCTAACTGGAGAACTTTTCTGCAAATACATACCCCAATGCATGTCTTTGTAGGATGAGGACATGCATAAAACCATGGAACAAAATGTCATTTCTTTGTGCTTCACCTACCCACTAATTTCTATTGGCCACATACATATAACCTAATCGGCTAATCCCCATGTCAACTCATCTGCCAAGACACCTATGTCACGGTCAACTACATCTGATTTTGACATTTGATAGGTTAAGTAATGACCATGATATTAAATTTTAACCACATGTATCATTTCAAGACTACGAGTTTTGAGAGATATTTGAAAAATCCAACACGCTGAACAATTCCAGCATAAAAATGCATGCACAGAAAATGAACATTTTTTACTTTTTAATTGTTCCCTTCACTGTTTCTAGCAGTATTATACAAAACTATCTTCTTCGTTAACCATTACTTTGATGTTTCTTTAGGTTTCTCGGACTTTCAACATAACATACAAAGTCGTTTTACATAAGTTTTAGACAATCATTCATGTCTCAATGTTGCATCCTTCTTATAATGTGCAAGTATAATTTTAACATTCAGATAACAAATGCAATTATCATTCTAGAATGATGACATTCATCCAACATGACACGTTCTTGTGTTCTTCCTATAGTCCATAACAAAAAGAAACCACAAGCTGACAGAGACCTCTTCTCTCATCTGTCTAAAAAATCTAACAATATCGAAATTTCCTTCACCTATTCTTTACTTATCTTTTCTAGGTTTTTCCTATTAGTGTCTATTTTTAACTACAGAAATATAGGAAGAAAAAGAAGAAAAGTCACTTGACAACTTATACCTAGGGCCTAGGCAATGAAAATGTAGGCATTGCCAGGCCATTTTCTTGCTTTTGGCAACTAGTATATGAATTGCGAAATATCCAAGTGGGAGCTCATTCTCCAAAACCTATCAGTAATGGAGATCAGGAGGTTCAAGGATCCGACAAAACTATACATTACCTACTTCATGGACTAAACAAAGCCCTCAATTACAACACAACATGTAAGAAACTTCTCGACTTCAACAAAACAAACTGGCGTCAATCGACTCAATCATACTGCACAACAAAGTAGTTAGCCACAGTGAAGCTTATCATCTCATTATTTGGCAAAAATGTTTTAGCTTCAAAGCATCATTCTCATGGAGCACCAAATATTCAGGACTCCTTCACAAGCTTATTTAACAAAACAATAGCATATCATCCATTCAGAGCAGAATGGTGCGAACTAGGAGATAGAACCTGTGATTCCAGTTCTTTCTCTCACATTTAAGTACACAAAATGAAATTCAAAACTAACAGGGAAATCACAAACCTCGGCCGTTTACAAAAGATTTAAGCTCTGAATACAACATAAATCATTTTCAATTAGCCCACTACAACATGATCACACCAGTCCAGAAACATCAATTTTGAAAAGGAAAAAGCATTTACTTACCTTTCCTGACCAGCAGTATCCCAAATCTGAGCTTTAATAACTTTGCCATCAACATTTAAACTCCTAGTAGCAAATTCAACACCAATTGTAGACTTTGATTCAAGACTAAATTCATTCCTTGTAAACCTAGATAATAGATTAGATTTACCAACTCCTGAATCACCGATTAAAACTACTTTAAATAGATAATCATAATCATCTTCAGCTCTATATGCTGCCATTCTGTGTGTTTTTTTTCTTTCCTCTGCAAAATCTACAACTTTCAGAAAAAATTAATCAAATGTAGACTGCTATTCTTTCTATATCTCTATCTCTATCTAGTATTACCGAGTGAGATTTGCTGAAAGGATGAGTTGTTTTTGTGCTGGATTTGGATGGAGCTTTTTATTTATTTTTCCTTTATTTAGAAAACTCTCGGAGTCTGTATTTATTTAATTAGGGGGATTAAGTCAGGTGTTAAGGAGACCTATAACTAACCATTATAAATACTTTAATGCTTAATGAATCTTTTAGAATACAAAATAAAGCTCGGCTAAGTTAGGCTAGAATGGGACTAGTCTAGGAGGAATAAATCTACTGGTTTTTTCAACTAACCATTATAAATACTTTAATGCGATTTTTTCCATCCCATGCTTTCTCTTTCCTCTCTAATTCGACTTTTTCACCGCCACTAAAACAACCAAAATAAAGCCGTTAACCACCGAGAAAAAGCCAATGACCACCATAATATAGCCAGTAACCTCTGTCGGACGACGGCGATGGCCACCGGAAACCACCATTAAAATTCTATTATCGTCAAAAATCAAGATCCGGATGCCCCCAGTAGTTCTTTCTCACAAATTTCAAAGACCCTTTGATTACTTTTGCTACTAAGCCACTATTGTTTCATCTGTTACCAAGACACCATATTACAAATCTAGATTCAATCTCTAAGACACTTTTGTTACCATTTGCTACTAAGACTCTTTTTGTCTGCCTTGTTGCGAAGACCGCTTGATTAATTCAAAGTTTTAAAGCTCTGTTTTAGATCTGAAGTCACCGGATTCCCCTCCGTTCTTCTTCGTCTTTTCTGCTACTCCCTTTCTCTTAATTCCTTTTCGTTATTTTTACTATTTTTGGATTATGCTAGTGCAAACAATATTAAATAAAAATTGCCTCTACTGATTTTGGTCTTTGAATCCTCTAGTTTCTCTTCGAATTTAATTTTGATTGCTTGAATCTACTCTTTTATCTATTAGCCACAATTTTTAAATTAATTTCTATTTGTTTTGAACCCTAACTTCTGTAGTGGTTATTTACTTAAGCTACTTTCTTTGTATCTTGTTTCCTTTAATTGATTGGCTTCAATAGAAATTTACCTTGATATTATTCTCTGAACTCCTCTTAGTTAATCTATGAAGTTCTTTAAACTCTGCAAAAGTAAATTAAAATCTTTATCAAGTCTAATGCATTCTAGTCAGATTCCAGGTACCTCTTGCTACAACTGGAAAAAAGAAAACTATTGCAAAAACCAGTGATTCAAAGAAGTACTGAAATCCTTCTTCTAAGCACTGCTAAGGGCTTTACATGCTTCACTGAGGAAACGACGACAATTCAAATCACAAATCAGGTAAACAATTTCAACGACGGGATTGTAAACCAATCTGTTGAATCTGAATTTCTTCCCTCAATTACTTCTGGTGATTTGAACTTCATTGAATCTGCTTCTGACATTTCCTGCGAAAAGGAGGTAACCTTAAACTTCAGTAATTACCCTTTTTATCTTTACAGGATCAACATGAAACTAGTTTATTTCTCAAAACATGTTAAGATCATATACCTCTCACTGTCCATAAGTCACGATTTTATGTGTTCCCATGAAACTCATTCCATTCCTTTTGCCATGTATGAACACCTGTGGATTTACTTTCCCCAGTCAATCTCTCATACTACTTTTATCTTAATGGTATATGTTAGCATTCTTAACATACTAGTTGATAGGAAGGCCTGTATCAAATCAGGATTTTCAACCTACTCTTGCAAATTTTATTCGCGAAATAACTTAGAAAAATTAGTTTATCCCAATGTATCTTACTTCTGGCAGTTCATAAAGATGATAACATGGAATTGTCAGAGATTAGGAAGCTATAATAAACCGGAAACTTACTCGAGTCTCAACGATTTGTTAAACAAAGAAAACCCAAACATAATTTTTATTTCTGAAACAAAACAACAAACTGATAATGTAAAACTCGTTCTAAGAAAAATAAACATTCATAATTATTGGATTGTACCTCCTAGAGGTAGGGCAGGAGGTCTTATTCTTGCTTGGAAAGACAATATAAATTTAACAATATTGGATTACACAGACAATCAAATCAATGTTAGAGTATTTGACCAGATTATAAACTCACACTGGATAATAACGGGATTCTATGGATGCCCATTCAGACCAAATAAAATTGATTCCTGGAACATGATTAGGAATATGGCTCACAATGCCAATGAACCTTGGATAATAATAGGAGATTGTAATATTATGTTGCATGAAACAGAAAAACAAAGTAGATTTCCTTTTAACCAAAGTGAGGCTAATAGCTTTCTAGAACTTCTTCATAACCTAGATCTTCAAGATTTAGGTTTCACAGGCTACCCTTTCACATGGAATAATAGACGAAATGATAACGATTTTACTGAACGGAGGCTTGATAGAGCCATTGCAAATAGTGCTTGGTTCAACACATTTCCTAGATGCAACGTATCTCACCTTGCGCCCTTACTTTCTGACCATGTCCCTATTTTCCTTAACACCCAAGTAAACTGGCATGATGGGGCCAAACCTTTCAAATATTTTGGGCCATGGATGAACCACCCCCAATGTAAAACACTTATCGATAACTCTTGGGCTATAAACTTTAATGGATCTGCTGCTTATACTTTTACGAAAAGGCTAAAATCAGTTAAATACAACCTAAACAGATGGAATAAAGAAACTTTTGGCAATATAAACAACAACATTAATAACATTAAGTTAAAGATGGATGAAGCCAACAAGAATTTACCCTCAACAATAAAAGCTAGAGAACTATCAAAACTCACAAAATAACTGTCTAACTGGTATAACATCAAAGAAGAATTCTGGAAGATTAAAGGTAAAGAACATACCATTGCCTTAGGAGATAGGAATACTCAATTCTTCCACAACAATGCTAGACAGAAATATAGAAGGAACAAAATAGACACAATAAGAGATGAAAATGGTAATTGGCTCCAGGAAAAACGTGACATAACAAACTGCCTTAATCAACATTTCAAAAAGATAGCTACTTCTGTAAACCCCACTGTTGATGACAATCTAATTGACCTCATACCTACTAGCATCAGTGAAGCTGATAATACTCTCCTTGAGGCTATTCCTACTGACATAGAAATTAAGAACATTATCTTTTCTATGGAACCTAATAAGAGTTCAGGACCGGACGGATTTCCACCAGTTTTCTTTCAAAAGAACTGGGAAACTACCGGTCCAGACCTAACTCAAATGATAAAATCCTTCTTCAGAACTGGTTATATCCTAAAAGAAATCAATTCTACTTTTAATTCTCTCATTCCTAAAGTCCCCAAACCAGTCACGGCAGCTGAATTTAGACCAATTGCCCTCTGCAACACTGCTTACAAAGTAATCTCTAAACTTCTCGCTAATAGAATGAAACCTCTATTAAATCATATAATTTCGCCATATCAATCTGCCTTCATTCCGGGAAGGCAGATCTTTTACAATATAACTGTTGCTCACGAATTAATTCATAATATGAGAAAAAAGAAAGGTCTAATGGAACTAAAAGTAGACATGTCGAAAGCTTTTGACAGAGTTGAATGGAACTTCTTAATGAAAAAAATGGGTTTCTCGGATACTTGGTGTAACCTCATATACCAGTGCATATCCACTACAAATCTTTCCATTCTCATGAATGGCTCGCCTTGCGGTTTCTTCAAACCATCCAGGGGTCTAAGACTAGAGATGGCAAACCAGCCAAAAACCCGCGAGTTGACCCGCCCGGTCCGTGAAAAACCCGTGCCCGTCCCGGCTGGGTCCTAAACAAGCCGGGCGCGGGTTGGAGAAATAACGGCTTGTGAGAAAACGGGTTAGCCCGTCTCGGCCCGTAAACCCGCGGGTTAAACCCGTCAACCCGTCTTGTCCTAATAATTTCCACCGTATGATTACTACATTTAATCATGTTCGTTCGTTTATGATATAAAACTCATAAAAGCCCTACAATATTTCATTTTCTTTCTTTCTTCTCCACTCTGCTCTCTGCGCCTTCTCAGGAAAAAAAACCTAGAAAACACTTTCTTCTCTGAGTCTGTTGTTCTTTGCATGTGTGAATTGAAGCTTAACAATAATGGATTTAAGCTCTAATTGATGTGGGGATTTGCTTCTTCACTTTTCTTTTCTTTCTGTTTTTGGGTTGAGTTTTAGTCGGCTAACTGATGTGGGTTCTGAGTTGGAGATTGGAAGTGAAAAGTTAGTGATTAAGGGTGGGTTTCAAAAGTAGAATATGTAGAAGAAGATTATCGTACTAATAGTTAGGGTTAATTTAAGTGAAGAACTGGAATTGAGAAATCCAGAAGAACTAGAATTAAGGCTTCAATTGAATTTGGGGTTTTATGAAATTGAGAAGAGAATTGAGTTAAAGAAAGAAGAAGAAGACTAGGGTTGTGATTCAATTTAAGTTATTGGGTTAAGAAACTCTGATTTCTGTGTTAGATTGGAGTTTTTATTCGATTTTTTCTGTAATTTTTGTATTTGTATGATTAATTCTTAGATCTGATTGTTTTTAGTACTCTGATTTCATTGTTAGGCAAAGAAAATTGAAAAAAAAAATGGCTGAAAACAGTTCAACAATTGGATCTAATGGAGATGGAGAGAACTTAGAAATTAGCTGTGGAATTGGGAATTCATCGAATTCGGGGAGCATCTTTTCTTAAAAGCTATTGGTTCAGGGAGCATCGTTTTCATCTCCTCTGTGGCTGGAGTCATCGCTTTACAAGCTAAAGTTTTTGATTTGCAACACAGATTTTCAAAATTCGATATTCCTATATTTCACTAACTGGTACATATGTGATTGTTGGAAATATGAAACTAGACTAGTTCTAGCATGTATTTATCGTTTCTCTTTATTTATACCTCGTAATGACTAGTTCCAGCAAACTAACAGGATAATAGTCTATGTTTGTGTAAGAAATGCAACAAACTGGCTAAGGGAGATGAGACAAAACAAAACAGAAGTGAATCAACTAGCCATGATCAACCTGTAGGTCAGTTTAAAGATCTAGGTGATACTACTTGTGACAAATTAAATTAATTAAATTTTAATTTTAATTTTAATTAAACAAGCCGGGCTAGCCCGTAAACCCGCAAGCTTTACCCGTTATGGGAGCGGGTTGAAGAAATACCGACCCGTGAAGAATAACAACCCGCAAGCTTGGGCCCGTTTTAACCCGTACCCATGTAACTCGTAACAAGCCAGCCCCGGCCCGCCCGTTTTCCAGCTCTATCTAAGACAGGGGGATCCATTATCCCCTTATCTCTTCCTCCTTTGTATGGAAACTCTGACTAAAACCATTATCCATGCTGAAAACCTTAAAATGATTAAGGGACACAAAATAACTAATAGTGCTCCTTCTGTGACTCACCTCCTCTTCGCAGACGACTGTCTAGTCTTCTGTGAAGCTACAACACAGGCTAGTAATAACCTGTTGAAACTGTTTGCTGACTTTGGTAAGGCTTCCGGACAGCTAATAAACCTAAACAAATCTGGTGTGTTCTTTAGTGCGCACACTGATCCTAACATTATGAATGAAATCATAACAAATTTGAACATAAATTCAATACCTTTAGAAGACAAATATTTAGGGGCACCTTTGTTTACTCACAGGTCAAAAATTAAATGTTTTGAACCTATTGTCCAAATTATGAAAAAAAGACTTCTTGGTTGGCAGAATCTAAGTACTGCTGGAAAAACAGTTATGATCAAAAACGTCACCTCTTCTATGAGCATTTAATGACATGTTTTAAACTCCTAAAGAAAGTATATAAATAAATTAATAAAATCCAGCATGACTTCTGATGGGGTAAAAATATTGAAAATCCAAAAGGCCTATATCTCAAAGCCTGGGACAGTATGTGCATACCATTAGAGGATGGAGGGCTAGGCCTTCAAAACATTGAACTCTTTAAAAAAGCCATGTTAGCCAAAATGGGTTGGAGACTTAAAGAGGACCCTGATTCTCTTTGGGGATCGATCCTAAAAGCCGTCTACTACCTTAATACTGATATTATGCACCTTGACTCCAATCCTAAAAGAACAGATAGTTGGATATGGAAAGGGATTAAAGGTGGGATCAACCTAATCCAAACCAATTGCTTCTGGTCTATAGGGAAAGGAAGTAAAATTAATATTTGGGATGATTTTTGGGTCCCAAATTTTCAACCACATATTACCAAACCAAACATTGACACTACAAACCTAAATTTTGTCTGTGACTTAATCACGGGAGAGAAAAATTGGGACATAGTAAAACTGGAACTGTGCTTTGATACTCAAATTGTTAACATAATAAAATAGATTTATATCCCCACGGATGACACTGAGGATAAGGCTATTTGGACTATGACAAAAGACAATAAATTCACAGTAAAGTCCATGTATAACAAGCTAAACCAGAGTGAAATTATTAACCGCGACTATAATAAGATATGGAAATTGAAAGTCTCCCCGTCCATCCAGATGTTAATGTGGAAAGTTGCCAACTCAATACTACCCAATAGTATGCGAGTGGCAGGAAAACTTCCATATATTAATACCATCTGCCAACTATGTAATAATCACAATGAAACCCTTACACATCTTTTCCTTGACTGTTGTTTTGCTTCACAAGTTTGGAACCACCTTAATTTCCAAATAAACTACGTTAAGAACAACACGAATGACTGTCATGAATTGATAAACATTTGGTTTACCAATAGAAAGAGAGATAGCAATTTCATAGGATGGGCAGAACTTTGCAGTACCATTAGTTGGCAAATCTGGAAAGCTCGGTGTAACAAAGTTTATAAAAAGGAAAACCAAAACAGCTGGAAAACTGCTAATACCATTGTGAAATATCTAAATTCTTTGAACCATGTGCTGAGTACGAGTTATAACATAAACCAGAGCCTATACTATAATCCTCTTCATGACACATACCTTAAAATCACTCCCCTGCATTGTTGGCATTTTCCAGGTCTTTTTAGATACAGAATCAGCGTAGGCATTTCTATGCTCCCTGATGTCCGTGACTCAGCTATTGGACTAACTCTAATTGATTATGCATGAAACTGCAAAGAAGCAAGAGGAAACTCATCAGGCTGGAGCACTAGGGAGCTCTTAGAACAAGAAGGAGCTGAAGCAGCATTTCAATGGGCAATGAAGCTTAGCGGTCATCATATCAAATTCCAAAGCGATTCTGTACCTATTCTGTACTTATTCTTTCAATCTAGTTAATAGATTTGATAATTTCTTATCTGCAAGTATTGCTAAATTATGTGAAAAAAATATCATCAACGATAGATGGTCGGATGACAACTTAACCAATTGCTTCTGGGTTCTTATTTTCTTATAATTTTTTTTAATAAATACTTTATTAATTAGTGTCCTGTTAATTGCTCATGATGAATGAATAATTAATTTTTCATGATAAATGTTCATTTAATGAATCTAATAAATACATATTTTTATTAATAAATAAGTTTATTAAAAACTATATATATATATATATATATTGATCGGTAAAGAATTTGATGCTGGCGAGTTTCGAACTCAAGTAACTGGTATCATCACCCAATAACTTTACCACTGTACTATAGTGACCCCGGTTAAAAAATATATTAATAATTTTTAAAGATGGTAGTGAAAGAAGCAGTGGGTGGTGGAAACAGTGACGGGTATTTGTGAGTGGTGGAGGTGGTAACATTATTGGTGGTAGAAAAAATAGTGGGCGTGGCTGTTTTTTACGTACGGTGGTGGATGTTAGTAAATAGTAGTGGACAATAATAGTTTTGTGTCTTTACAAAATGGGCAACATTTTATTGTGATAGATGTAGTTGGCTGTTTTTAGCACAACTGGTATGGACAAAACACAAATATTTTGAGGAGGATACTAAATCATATAAGACAATATGATCATGACCGCTGGATCACCCAAATGGGATCCCAGCTATTTATAGTACCCGATCGAATAAATCACGGTTTTTAGTATTAAAATAAAATTGAATACATTTCCAGAATACAAAACAAAGTTTGGACAAGTTAGGCTAGATAAAGAACGATCAAATTTATACCTGCAGAACATAAATCTACCGCTATAAATGATCACGTTTAATTAAAATTTAATAATAAATGTTCAATTGATATTTAATTATAAATGTTTCTTTAATTAATCAAATGAATATATTTTTGTTGATACATAATAAATTTATTTGATATTAACCATATCAGTAAGCATTAATGGTGGGCAGTGATGGGGATAATGGTGGTGGGTATTGGTGAGACTGGTGGAGTGGTGACGATAATGTGGTGGTGGAAGAAGTAGTGGTAGTAGGTTGAGAAAAGGGATCCTAAGATAGGTAAATTAAACACTAATGGTGGTTGTGATGGTGGGTGGTGGTGGTTGATCGGCGGTGGGGATAATGGTGGTGGGTATTGGTGAGACTGGTGGAGTGATGACGATAATGTGGTGGTGGAAGAAGTAGTGGTAGTAGGGTGAGAAAAGGTGTGCTAAGATAGGTAAATTATTTAGTCACCCTTGGTTAATTTTTCTTTGTTTTGTTTTAATTTGATTTTAGTTTTCAAATTACTTTTTTTTTTATTTTTTAAAACTAAAACAATTTTTAAAGGCCAGATTTTTCCAAAAAAGAAGATGTTGTGATTTTAAGATTTGCCGGGTAGGGGGCAGGAAGAAAAATGAAACCTATAAAAAAAAATTGACCAAACACAAGGCTACGCGCGGATTAATTGTAATCGGTTTAGTTTCTCACATCTCTCTTTATTCCCCTTTTTTGTCATGGTTTCTGTTTTTGTTATTATTTCTCCCCTACTTCATGGGATTATGCAAGGCTACGCGTGAATTAATTGTAATCGATTCAGTTTCTCACATCTCTCTTTACCCCTTTTTTTTGTCATGATTTCTGTTTTTGTCATTTCTCCCCAACTTTGTGTAATTATGCATGCTTGAGAAATAGTTCATGATAATAGGTAAAGAGACAAGAAAAGAAATGGGAAATATTATTATAAATTTTAGGAAAATGAATAAACACAAATCTATGTAAATTGGGAACCCAACAATTTATATCAAAGAGAAAAATTAAATTCTAATGCTAACAGATTTTGCAAGATTAATCTAATTGATTTTAAAGTAATTTTAGGTATTTTTAGTTTTGTTACAAGTTTGGTGAGTGACCTTTGATGATATTTATTTGAAGTAGTGAACGAAGTAATGTTCTACTGCCCATAGGATTTGCTTTAACAATTAACTATGTTTATCCCAAAGGATTGTAAGACGTACATACACAATATTAAAAGATTCAAGGATAAGGATAACCAACTCCTCAAAACATTTAGACCCGGATCGATCGGTTCGATTCTTCTCAGACAATTACGACATGTATATATGAATCGATTGGATACATTTGATACACATATCCTTACCCATGCCATTACGGCACGGGTTGAGACCTAGCCATATATTAAAAAAACTTAAACTGTTACAGTTGATTTATCCTTTTCCAGTGTCCTAAGAAGAAACTCTGGAGGATTGTCATAACAGCTACTGTCACTAAGTGACCTAGATTTTTTTTTCTAGAGTATCCGCTACTTCATTAGCTTCTCTCTTAGCATGTTTACAAAACCAAAATTCAAAGTTTTTCATAATAGAAATGCATTCCTGAACAACACTATTTGTTGTCCATCTTATTGAGCCTAAATTACCATTAATGACATTCACTACATTGCTACAGTCGCCTTCGATTTCCAAAAATTGAATGTTTTTTTCTTTAGCCCACTTCAGTGCTTCTAGAGATGCCACAGCTTCATCTTGCTCCTGTCTACTGCAGTTGATTTCCCATCTCTTGCTCTATAGAAGGAACCTGCATCAGAACGTAATATTAGTCCATATCCCGTAGGTTGTTTATCTGAAATGAATGAAGCATCAAAGTTTAGTTTCAGGTAATCTTTAGCAGGTAATTCTCAATAAATATTCCTAGTAACATGTCTAATCACAGAAATTGGTTTTATAGCACTTTCACAATCACAAATGAATTCCTTAACCGAAGTTATAAACTCAGAAGGGTTGAGTTGCTTGTTATCAAAAACAACAGCACATCTATACTTCCATACCCACCAAAAGACACAACAGATGTATCTAACTCTTACCTGCATAGCTTGAGTCCAGAAATTAGTAGCATTGAAAAAAAGTAGTCAGCCAGTCACAAAGATTAAGATTAAAATTATTACCTATTAAGGTATGGTCAAGAGCAAACCATAATCTGTTAGTGATAGGACAATTGATGAACAGATGCTGACAAGATTCATCATATTGTTTAAACAGAGGACAAGTAGATTCAATATTACTTACAACCTTGTGAAGTTTATCTCTAGTGGCAACACAGTTGTGCAGAATTCTCCATATAAGATGAAGAATTTTTGGAGGCAGTTGAACTTTCCATAACTTGTTCCAAGGAAAGTTTGGAATATTAAGATTCTGCTGACTTAAAGAGTCCTGCAAGAGAATATTAAAGGCATACTTCACAGTATAACAACCATTTCTAGTTCCTAGCCATCTGACTTGATCTTTATACCAATCAAGGGAATTCTTAACTGAAGAATCTGATCAACTATATCATTGGGAAATAAAGCTGTTAACATATTGTGATTCCAGTTTTTAGTGTTATCATCAATAAGTTGAGAGACTCTAGAAAATATTCATAGAATACATAGCAGGAGGAACTTTTTTACCTAAAGTGGGAACCCAGACATCTTTCCACACATTAATATATTTTCCATCAGCAATTTCCCAACAATAGTTCTGCTTAACAAACTCTAAACCTTGACAAATGCGTCTCCAGATCCATGAACCCTGACTACTAAGAGTGTCAGATAAAGGGTTAAAATCAGTAAAATATTTATGGGACATTATTTGAACCCACAGAGCATCATGTTCTGTAATTATTCTCTAAGCTAATTTACCTGACAAGGACATATTAAATTATGCAGATCTCCTAATATTGAGACCACCTTTATCTTTAAGGATAGTAACTATGCTCCAGGATTTTGGGTACCATTTCCTACCATTGTTATCCTTATGCCAGAAGATTTTTTTTTTAATACTATCAATTTTATCCGTAATCTTCTTAGGCATGGGAAAAACTGCCATTTGGTGTGTAGCTATAGATCCCAGGACAGTTTGAGAAAGAATAGTTCTTCCTGGTTGATTAAAATGACTAGATTTGCATAAGGAAAGTCTACCACCAAACTTAGACATCATGCCTGAAAAGGATTCACTTTTGTTATGTTGAAGCAGAAGGGGAACTCCTAAGTACTTATCTTGCAGGGCCATATTCTTAATGTTCAAAATTTGAGTAATAGCATGTTTCTCCTGATTCTCAGTTTTCCTACTAAAGGCCATTGCAGATTTGTCAAAATTTATAGCTTGGCCAGAGGCCTTACTAAAATTATCTTAAATAGAGTTCAGAACTCTTACCTCCTTAGGATTGGCTTTAGTAAGGATTAAGCAGTCATCTGCAAAAAAGAGATGTGAGGCAACAGGTGTATTTTGACTAACTTTAATACCTTTTATAAGATTTTTTGCTTCAGCATCCATCAAATTTTTGGATAAAACATCCATACAATGTATAAAGAGATATGGAGACAAGGGATCTCCTTATCTCAGGCCTATGGTAGGCCAGAATTGATCACCAGGGACACAATTTAACAGAACAGAGGAAGAAACAGTAGACACACATTGGTTTATTAAATGACACCAGTCTTCACAAAATCCTAGAGCTTTTAAACAATCATGTAGAAAGGACCATTCAATCCTATCAAAAGCCTTAGACATGTCTAGTTTCAGAGCCATGAGCCCATTCTTAGATTTGTGTTTCTTCATAGTGTCAATAAGCTCATGTGCAATAACTATGTTATCAGTCATGAGTCTGCCTTGCACAAAGGAAGCTTGATAGGGGAAATGATCTTTCCTAACATAGGTTTTAGCCTATTACTAAGGATTTTAGATATTATCTTATAGGAGGTATTACACAGGCTAATAGGTCTAAAATCACTAGCAATATTAGGACAATCCACTTTAGGAATAAGTGAAATAAAGTTATGATTGTTCTCTTTTAAGATATACTTACCTTGAAAGAAGCAATGAACCATCTTAATTATATCTTCACCAACTATATCCCACATACTTTGATAAAACCATGGGGGAAACCCATCAGGACCCAGAGAAGTCCAAGGTTTCATTATAAAGACAACTTGTTTAATTTCCTCACTAGAAGGTAAACTCATAAGCCAAACAGTATCAGCATCAGTAACACAAGTATTAACACAATCAAGCAGATTTGGATCAGTACAAGGATTACTAGTTTTACTGATGGAAGAGAAGTGATTTCTAAGATTAGTAGCAATCTCATATCTATTAGTTAACCAAACACCAGTAGAATCCTTGAGAGATTCTATATGAGTCTTTTTTTCTCCTAAAGTTATCTTTAGTATGAATGTACCTAGTGTTTCTATCATCAAATTTGATCATATCATCTTTAGCCCTTTGTTTCCAATAATCTTCCTCAATGTTCTGCCAATAGTTCAGTTGTTTAAGCAAATCAGACAAATTATGATTACTAGTGTTTACAATACCTTGAGAATGCAAGGATTCAATTTGCCCTCTAATGTTATTAAGATTTGATTGAATATTGCCAAAAGTATTATAGTTCCAGTCTCTTAAGGAATACCTAACTTGCTTGAGAGGTATCTTATGTTTAAAAGCATCAGAGCCATTACTTTTAGATTTCCAATTATTAGAGACTACATCTTTGCAGGAATGATCTCTGAGCCAGCATTTGTTAAATTTGTTAGGTCTCTTAACAGAGTTAGAACTTCTAGAACTAACAAGGATTATGGGACTATGATCACTGGCAATTGGGGCTAGATGGTAAACATGAGAATCAGGAAATAATCTAAACCAATAATCATCTCCTAGAAATCTATCAAGCCTTTCTTGAATTAGTTCAGTGTCATGCCTCCTATTTGTCCAAGTATAGATGTTACCAAAATAGTTAAAATCCTGAAGTCCTAAACTATTAACAAAGTCTCTAGCAATGTCCAAAATAGTCCGAATTCTGACTCAATCATTGCTTACACCCCGTGTTCTTGAGCTAACCTTTTAAAATTCTCCTCAACGTGATCCACCACCCAGCACTCTTTATATATTTCATATGGTTTCCTTTAAAAATGATAGATCACCCAAACTTTATCACCAGTTGGTGTATACGACCATCCACCTCTCCTTAATGGTTCCTTCAGATTAACTTTAATAAAAACAGTATTGGTAACATGTCCTCTTGGGATCTTCTTTCTTCCGATCGGAGTAACTTTCTTTCCAATATCCAAACAAATATCATTCATAAGTTTTTCATTTAAAATAATTTGCTTAAGATTTCGAAGTTGAACACACCAGATTTGGCTTATGAATTTATGATCTCCAAGAGGAATGTTGGATTTATATTCCTGCAGACACAGGAGATATCCTAACATAGACCATGGCGCATTGATAAGTATATCATCATAAGCTTGTTTCCTTTCAAATATGAACACAAAAAGATTAACTCTCTTAGAAATAATCTGAAACCTCCTGTAACACCTCCATCTAAGATTCACCTCATCCTTAACTTTCTCATGGCTCTGAGGGTCTTTAGAGATAAGTTTACCCAGTAAGCTAAAACTCCATTCATCAGTTGCATCTTTCACAACCTGAGATGAAGTTATGGTTCTTCTAAGAACTCTTGAAGAGTTGGTTCCAATATTTGCAGATTGCATACTCTGAGATAAGTTCTCCATCACTTCGTTGGTGGTTTTTCCTACGTAACTCGTAAGGTTTTCTAGACCAAAACTCAGAAATAAATAAGGATTTATATCTGTAGGGTTTAGAGATAAAGGAGGATATATTATTGGTTTATAGGAGGGATGAAGATAAACATGATATATTTGTTTCCTAAAATAATTGAAGGAATAACTGTGAAACTTAATTTCCGGGATATTAAGTTTGACAAACTTTTGAATTTTGCAGAGAGGGAAAGTTTCCTTGTTACGGTTACTGAAAATATGGCAGATGACTAGGTTTTTGACTTTTCCAACCCATTGAGAGTGATAGAGATGATGAAGTTTAATCAGCATGATCAAACTATGATGAAGTCTCAGGAAGTAAAATTGGATCTGACGAAGATATGAATCCCAAAATGACCCTCTGGAATATAATGATATAGAGGATACAATACGACTTATTCAAAAGCAAGCATCACTGCTATAACTCAACTTTGAATATTGGAGATTTCACCATAAATGGTTTCTGATAGACGCATTTATGTGTCTATTTTCATCTCTATTGTGTATATTTTTAGTACCCATTTTTGTACTA
>JAJJMB010003267.1:129549-144736 GCA_023531105.1 Papaver atlanticum | reverse complement strand
AAGAATATTGCATGAATATTGATTAGAGTTTATCACTTAATTGGTCATTGGTGGAATCCAGAGTCTCGGTATTTTCTTATTATTGTCAAAACAACTCTATTTAATTTTCGAAAATCCTTCACAAGTTCGAGCAACGAACCTTTTACCACTACAACTACAAAACACATCAAGTTTTTGACGAAGATATGAATCCCAAAATGACCCTCTGGAATATAATGATATAGAGGATACAATACAACTTATTCAAAAGCAAGCATCACTGCTATAACTCAACTTTGAATATTGGAGATTTCACCATAAATGGTTTCTACGACTGGAGATTACACAAGTATCAACAAAGAGTCTTGCCAAACATAATTAGAAATCTATTAGCAAGTTATTATCAACAAAGATTTGTAAATAAAATAATACACTGATTTCGACAATGATATTCAAACTAAAAAGAAAACTTAGATTTCTTCGACAAGCAAATCTAAGACATAGAAACTAAGAAGGATAAAGGATTAAACCAAACTATAATCATAAATGACAAGAAAGCATCATCAAAAGATCAAAGTCGTAAAAAAATCGATCAAAATCAAGTTTTCAAATTTTCCTAAAATTTCGGTGCTTCTCACTCATAGGATTGGCAGTCATCTATTGTCTTAAAAATGACCTGTAGTGAAAATATGTAAATATAGCCTTGACCTTAGGCTTGAAATAGAGTTACACAGGGTTAGTCAATTGAGATTTGTGGATATGTTGAAAGAATTTCAGAGACTTCTAAAATCTCTTGTTAGTCAACAGAGAGTTTTTTAAAATCTCAAACATGTTGTGAGACTAGAAAATAGAGAAGGAGACACATAGTACAGGAGAGGAAGAGAGAGAGGTTTCTTATTCATATGTGTATAGAATACAATGTATAAGCCTATATTTATATAGATAGAAGACTTGGTGTCCAAGATATGTAAACCCTAAACTTAGACACGAAGGGCATCTTAGTAATAATAAACTTGGTTTATAACACTCCCCCTGATGACCACTGTGGCTAAGTTATAACAAACATACCAGGAATAATCAAAAGAGAAAAACCTGAAATTGCATAAGCATGTAAAGACTCCGACAGTATTGGACACGCATATGTTGCTCATTAAAACCTTGACAAGGAAAACCCAGTGGGAAAAACCTTGATAAAGGAAAAAGAGTACAACGTGATAGTCCAGTAAAATGCCTTTTAATTTGATACTCTCCCTGATAAGTACTACAATTAAATCTTGGCTTGCAAATCTTCGAGTCGAGATTTACCAATTTCGATGAATGAATTTCTTGAATGCTGGAGATAGTAATGCTTTCGTGAGAAATCTGCCAGTTGATGAAGTCTTCTTTTGTGTTAATCTTCTAATAGTGGTGTTCTCGAGTCTTCATGTCTCTTTCATTACATTAAGTACTTGAGTCTCGGATTGCTAATTTCTTGGAGATGATTTGCAGAAATAGTTCATGTAGTTTCTTCAACAAAGTGCCAAGATATGAATACCTTATCATACGTGAACAAAAATCGTATTTGTGAGAAGGAAATCCAAATTCTTAGGAGATGATTAAGTTGACTTGGTTTAATCAAATGTGGGCATTCACTAAACAACCAAAATTGATACAACTCCCCCTTGGATGACCATCATGATGAATTAAATTGCCTCACTAAAACCTTGCCAATAAAACCCAATGTGAAAAAATTTGGACGAAATAAAAAGAGCACAATATCAACATTTTAAATGAAAATCAAATGTCAACAAGATGTTGCCTCGTTAAAACCTTGTCAAGAAAACCACATGGGACAAAACCTAAAACGGAAGAAAAAGAGTACAACTTTTGACATATTTATGGATTCTAACTCAACTATATGAGTAATAGAGAAAACAAGCATCAAACCATAATGTATAGTCTATTTAGTAGACAAGTGTTATGCAAGCATAATTCTAAACTGCAGATTTGAGAAAAAGAAAAATAAGAAATTATGCTGCTTCAACGTGGATTTTTAGTGTTTTAAGGGCTCTTCAAGAGACCTATAAAGTTGATAACATCAACTAATTAATTCGGATTTTTGGTTTTGTACTAAATTTCTAAAAACACATAAAGGATTGTTAAACCTGACATAGTCAGGTGGCTGTCTGAATATAATATGAATCCTACAAGGATTACAAATTTGAATATGTTCCCAACCACATTTCTTGTGTAGATGCAATTTGAGTCCTTCAAGGACTACCACGCCAAAAGCATCTTATATATCAGGAGAACAATTATTAAAGCAATCCTAGGGTTTAAGCAAAAATAAAACCCTTAAATCGTTTTTAGTACGATTAATTTCTCTTAATACGCAATATGACTAACACCATCCTGTAATTTTCAGGGTTGGCAATTTTAAGGTGTCAAGTCTAGCTAGGATCCTTATATAGCGTTAATTGAAAAATTATAATAATCCAATCTAATTTGGATTATATGCCAACCAATCACACAGTCGATATTCCTCTGCAGAGGGGTTCAAGACCACGTTTCTAGTAGCTACTTTAAATGAATATTTGACACTTATTAGTTTATACGATCTCCCACAATTTCCAGTGTATGCATACTTTGAAAAATTCAAAATTACTGGTACCAGCGCCCGCGGACATTATAAACTCCCTATCTTCTGATAGACGCATTTATGTGTCTATTTTCATCTCTATTGTGTATATTGTTAGTACCCATTTTTGTACTTATTTTGGTATTTTATCTCTTTGTAGGTGTTTTTGGAGAAATAAGCTTTTGCGGCGAAATTGGCTCGAAAAGTTGATAAATGCAACCCAAGGGACGAGTGTTATGCAGACTCCAGCAACGATAAGGAGTAACCTTTCCCCTTCACGTTCAAATTCTGAATTTGGGCGGGAAAATATAAACACATTCCTGGCAGTTTGGGTGATCGTGATTTGGAGGAGTTTGAGGTAGACTAAACCTCTGATTTTCATATGGTAGACTCCTTATGGGTCTAGGAATCTAACATGGGTGTTGAAATCGATTAAACTGGGCTCAATCGACGGATTTTTATCTCAACAGCAAAATATGGAAAGTCACGTGTGTGACCGATTTTAGGAAATTTTAGAGAGATTAAAGTGCTATAAACCTTCCCAAAGATTGGTATCTATCTAAGGAAGAGTTTAGAATCAAAAGGAAAGCTCAGAAACGCGTAGAAATTCTAAAACAAGAAATTGCCGCAACTTTTCCGTGAAGAGAAAGGAAGAGATTTTTGAAGATTTTGGAGAGATTTAATCGCTCTTTTTGATATAAATAGGTTGGTTGGGTCATATAGAAGGGGTGTAGAAAGTTAGGGAAAGTTTAGAACACGACAGAGCCGAGAAATCAAAGGTGCAGGAAACCGGGTTCTGCTGTTGCTGAAGAACACGAAGAACATTGACCCACACGGAACAGTCGCAGACGAGTGTCGTTTTTCGATTACAGAACCGATTTATCGTTTATTAACAGCACTTCATTGTAACGGTGATTTCTGTAACGCCAGAAAAGCGTTGCAGATTCGTTGTATTATTATTTCTCTTCAATAAAAACACTTTTTGAGCCATGAATCAATCTTTTGAGCATGTTTTTACCATGAGGAGCTAAACTCCAACACTAGGATGACGGAGGAAGCCCTATTTCACGCATGTGGTAATTCTAATAATTCTTTTATGACTATTTGCATTGATTTTTAATTGATTTATGATTTTTATTGAATGTGTGTGATTTCGTTTGATGATGTATGCTTGGTCAATGTATATTTGATACATCATGCTTTTGATTTACAGTCATTGCTTTTCAAAAATTTACTTTTGGAAAAGAATAAGAGTCCATATTTTTAATATTTGAGCTATAATTAATTGGAATTATTATTTGAATCACATGAATGGAATTTGGTGGAATCCTGAGTCTCAGTGCTTTTTATAATCTTGACCAAAACATTATTTTGATTTTTCTAGTTTTCTTAATTAAGTCTAAAAATTATTCTTCACAAGTCCGAGTTGAACGAATCTTATTACCAATTTTTCTACAACAATTAAAATCACATCATCTTCCATTCAGGAGATATGAACTATATGAATGTGGATCATGTTTGATAGACTCAATTGGAGTACTATCTGTAGCCTCTTCATAAACGCTACTTGTTGTTATATGTGATTGGATTTGCCTTTCAACAGGAAAACACTTATATAAAAGCAAAATGAGATATTTCACACCAATCATATAATGACAGCCTTTACCAATTTGATCTTGATGGGAGAGAAACTGATATAACATTTAAGTTAATTAACACAAAATTTTGATAGTGTATAGTCTCCCCCTGATTATGGCGGAAATATTTTAATCTCATATACGAAAACAAATTTCGTAAAGTATCATCCGATTAATTCGAGACATATACTTATGATGAAATATGTCTTTCGACATAAAAAAATATAGTCTTAATAGACGTATATTTTAACCATCAACCATGGATTTCATTGGTTAGAGCCAAAATATGCAAATAAAATCTCTAATAATTTTGTGAACGGTGAGATAATCATTTAAAATGAAAGTATGGACACTTTCTTTACCAAAATAAAATTAAATCAAGATCAATATAGTCACTACAAGGACTAATGCTATTGGCTAACAAGCCGGGTGCGCACCCTTTGATCTTTAGTGTCCAATTCCAACTACAAGTGGAACTATTTTAAATTTTGGAGATTTACCATGAGGAAAAGAAAAATTGCTCAATATCCCTTAAGAATGCAGCAATTCCTCTTGGAGTTTGCAATTGTTAATATCATAATAAAGATACTTTATGTATTCCTTTAGGATCGATAGGGAAAAACTAAATCATTTGGCTTATATGATTCTTTTTAAGAAAATAAAGAGATCATTTTCTTTGTTAAGGAATCCATGGTTTCCTGTAAGAAATGGAAACCAATTGGTTTATTAGTAGAAATATAAAACCATGATTGATAAAGGTTTGTTTAATCGATTATCGTCAAACTACAAAAAATATTGGCTAAAATTTCTTAGAATGCCAATTTTAACATCTCCTTCCACAGAATTGATGGAGAAAACCAATATCATCTGGTTTATATTATATATTGAAGTTGTATCAACGACAAGAGAAAAATGTCGTTTTAGTCATCGCATATGGAAAATCCATTTTATAGTTGATATATGATTTCTTGTTAAAAAAATGAAAATCACATGATCTTCGTTAATAGATGAAGATACCAAACTTAATTGGACGGAGGTTTATGAACCATGCATGTGAATCGTGATTAGTTACCGTAAAAGTAACCAAACATACGTTAACACCAATTTTTGGTGATTATAATTTCATTAGAGGAATAGAAATTATAAACCATCTTACGATGGATTTTTCTTTTTTCTTTCTCTATGCAAAAGATTAGAGAAGAAAGGAAAGCAAATTAAATGCCGATTACCCGTTGTATATAAATATACACATATAATTGAAATAAAAAAATAAATATATTATGTCATACCATAAAATGAGTGAAAGATTTAGAACTTTACTGGATAATAAATGGAAAACGCATATATATATAGCTTGGTGTCGCAACAAGAGATAGTAATTAGCATCACCAAAATCTTATATTCGCTTGGCTCGGGTGAGTTTCTTTAACTCCATGTACGAAAGCTAAAATCTAAGCAAGACCAATCTTCTGCATAACGACACATGAAAGGTTAAATCAAAGCTATAACAACCATATAAGACAAAAGTTAATTAAACGAATATTTCTGTGATTAGTTTGAAATAAATCAAACTTGGTATATATATATATTAATTAGAGGCATACTTTGAAGTGTTTGGAAAAAGAAAACTCAAATGTCCATGCGAACAACTAATCCAATGATAGGTATTACGGTACTCATGGTAAGAGATAAATAAAAAAATATTAGGGTTTAGGAAAAAGGAAATTTAACCTAATTAATTTTATAAAAATAATTATAAGTTTCTACAAAACCAAGGAAAACAATCGATATAAAATTAATCGAGTATAAAAATACTTCAGTGATTAGAGCTGCGTGCATGATAGATAGAAGAGAGAGAGGTTTCTTAGAGGAAGAGAGAGAGGTTTCTTATTCATGTGTGTATAGAATACAATGTATAAGCCTTTATTTATATAGATAGAAGACTTGGTGTCCAAGATATGTAAACCCTAAACTTAGACACGAAGGGCATCTTAGTAATAATAAACTTGGTTTATAACAAAACAATCTCTGTTATTGGATCGTGATTTTCTAAAAGTCTTCGTAATTCTCTGTTATTGGATTTGGAATTTGAAATCAATGATTTATGGTTTTGAGAGACTTGTAGAGACTTTTATTACAAAACATACCATAAATGGATAAAAAAAAGTCTCTCCTAAGTAGGTGATGTTTTGTGAGACTTTGTTCTTTCTCTTTTCTTTAAGGATTAAATATCAAAATATTAAAAACAATAACCAAATAAGCTACAATTAAATTCATAAAAAATAAATAAAAAAATTGTTGTCTTCCAAAACCCAATAAGTTTACTAGAGATTCAAATCCCTTTTGTTCGCCTCGTTTTGATTTTATTGGAAAAATGGTTGCAATTTCTGCTACCTATGCATTGACTAATACATTTTCATTGAAATATTCATATATTCATTTTGTATAATAAATAAAGGATCGGGATCCTGTAACAAAAGGATTTGACAAAATCTTTTGACAAATCACAATATCCATTAGATGTTTAATATCCAACGCTCCAACTGCTCATCGATGTGGCAGTGAAAGTAACTTTGTCTCTTGTTTGGTTTACCACTTTACCTTAAGTTATATGCCTAAGTTAAAGTTCATGTACCGTCCATTAACCCTAATGTATGATCATCAATTTAGTCCATTAACCCTAATGTATGATTATCAACTTAATCCATTAACCTTAATGGATGATTACCTAAACTAAAGTTCATATATTGTACTGTCCATTAACCCTAATGTATGATTATCAACTTAATCCATAAGCCCTAATATATAATTATCAATTTAATCCCTACTGTTAAGATGCAAACTTTAAAAAAAAAATTGTTTTGTCATCCATGAATCAACATCCTATGTGTTTGAAAAGATGTTTTGGTCCAGAATCTTGTTAGAGATGATCAATCTTTAGTTTACAGATTATCATTACATGTCAAAGTTTTTGATGGAACTATCATCAATTTTGGGACAACATCTCCAGCATACACAATGGGAAGATCCTATTTAAGAATCAATGACACATTAACACCTATACTTCAAACCAACAATGTAAGGGTAAGAGATAAAGATGGATGAAGAGAAAATCTCATGTACGTAATTCCTTTAAAGTTTTTATTTGCAGGCTTAATTATTACAAGCCAAACGGGCAATAGAATTAATTTGCTTGCCACGTCATTTATGTTTTGAACTGTTGAATATATAAAATCAAACGGTTATTGAGATTTGTCAAATGGTTTTGTCAAATCCTTTTGTCACACGATCTTGACCCATAAATAAATAAATACTATATTATTTGTCTCACGTATGTAAGCTGAAATTCATATATGTTTTATTGTCTCAATGAATCACCATAATTCCTTGAAAATCATTCAGAGAGTCTCTCAAAATCTCTAAACTCGTGGAGAGACACCCAAAATCTCTTGTATAAAAAGTCCTTGAATGTCTCTACTAATCCCAATTGACTAACCCCCTGTTAGAGGAGGCGAATTTTGTAAGCCATTTTAGGTGTGATTAAAATGATAGATGAGGTTATTTATGGAAAATAATAATCCATATCATATCTTGACACTTTTAGGTCTGAAAATGGTGTAAAGTGTAAACTTGACTAGCTTTTTTTTTTCCTTGTTGGGTTATGAAGTTGTTTGGCAAGCTATCTTATTTAGTTTAGATTAGACTTCTCTCCTCCATAACGGATTTTTCTTAATCCATTTTTTTTTTAAATATGAGGTTGTGTTTGATAACAGAGAAAGGAAACAGTTCCATGGAATCAATTTTCCGGGGGAGGCAAGGAAAGACTTTCCATGGAATTGAGTTTAAAACATACTTTAGACCACCCTTTTTTTACAATTCCATGGAAATAGTTTTTTGATCAAACGACGGAAAACATGTTATTTCCATGGAAAGATGGCTAATTCCATGGAATTAATTCCTATCAAACACAGCCTGAAATGCTTATGGAGTAATTTCTTTTAGCTTGTGTCAATTCCTAAGCTAGGAGGGGTAAAGGAATGGAATGGATAGTGGAGCATTTTACTTTAGAGGAGATCCAAATGTTTTTAAACAATCAGTTTTTCCTCATTTTCTTTTTGTTTTTGAAAATGCTTAACAAATGTTTTGTCTTTCAACTAACTTTTGATTTCTACTGATCCATTCAAAAACTAACCCAAAACTTTTCATGAATCAATCTTTTTGGATGAGTCTCTTTACCTAAAACCCTCATCTGATCTAAATCATTAAATCTAATTGGGCTGCTTATCTTCTCTCTCTTAAACTGCATCTGCATACTTCTTCTGGAATTGGGGTATTAGACTTAGGATTTTAGTAATCGGTAAGTCTTTAGGCTTAAGTTTTTACAAGTTGGAGAACAGAGGATCGTTCTTATCTTTTATGATGAGCCTTGCTGATCTTTGAACCCTTTTTTAGTTTTTGGTGCCACTGTTAGTCATCTTCTATCTTAAATAGAAGAATTTATAGGAACTTCGTTCGGGTTATATTACCTAGTTTCAAATCATTAAGCAAGTTTAATAAAATTTAGGAAACAGATAGTGGAAATCATAACAAAACGACTTAGAAGCAATAACAAGATCTTAAAAATAATCAGAAAGAAAACTGGAATTCATTTGATCTGATGTCCCCCTCTATGTTGCTCTTCTTCTTCGAAAGGTCCATTCACCTTTTACTGTGCTTCCTAGCTTCTTTCCTTGAAATAGTCTATAGTTGAATCCTAGTGTTTTCTGATAATTTAAAAATTGTTGCTCATACTAATCTTCCATTAGTTTTCTCTCCCTCTTTTCTCTGTGAATTTTTGATCTTTCCTAATCCTTAGAGAAATCTATCCTAATCTTTTTAAGGTTAGATATTTATAGAATAAATTTTTCATCTTCCTCCATTATTCTCTTTTCATCTTCCTCCTTTGTTCCTGAAATTTCTTATTTACAAAAAATGTCTAATTCACTGAGTTAGTTTATCTCTCTGTAGATTTTGTTTTGGAAAATGGAGTATATCTAACAAGGCTAAATTTTTAGGATAGCAACACCACCTGCTAACCTTTGTAGTTTGATAATTGCGATGTTTAGATTTGATGAATCTTTAGTCTTGTTCACCCTAGGAATGTTTTTAGGCTTAACTTTCCCATTTTCTCTTTGTGCAGAAATCTAGAACAATATCATCAGTAGTGGACTTTTATATGAGGCATAGAGTAAATTTCAGCAACCAAAAAGTAATTTCAGTAGGATAAAGACAAACTTTCAACCTTAATCTTTAGACATAAGTACATAAAAAGTAAAGCTAGGTAGCAAACCTTCACAAAGAAAAATATGACGGAACTAAATTAAAGATCTTTCTATCCAACTTCATCCTTCTCAGTCTTTCTTTTTTCAATAAGATATCTCTCCCATCTCATCTGCTTGTTCAGCTTCCTCATAGTTACCCTTCCCTTTCTTCCAGTTGTACTGACCCTCCATCTTTCGAACATAATCATAATCTAACCCCGGTGGCATCTCTCTATACAAAACAGTAGGATCAATAGGTATACCATGCTCGAGGTTAAATTGAATTTCAACCTTGGTTATTGAAAATGCGTGGGTAAAACAACCACGCCCAACAATTCGTTTGGAAATCTGAGAGAACTTACTCTAATATACTTTCTAGAGAATCAACTAGACAGTCAGACTCAATCTAGAGAAAAGTATATACAAAAGTTTATATCTCTATCTCTCAATTCAATCTGCAATCAGCAAATAGAAATATGCAATCCCGATTGAATATAAGAGAAGTAACTTGAACGGTACCAAAGACCAATGTTCAAGGATCAATCAATTTCAATCAACAACCAAAGGTTGGATTTCCTAATTGATCGATACAACGCACAACCTGTGATATTTCAATTATATAACAAAATATAATGCGGAAAAGAAATAACACAGACACCAGAATTTTGTTAACGAGGAAAACCGCAAATGCAGAAAAACCCTGGGACCTAGTCCAGCTTTGAACACCACACTGTATTAAGCCGCTACAGACACTAGCTTACTACCAATGAACTTCGGATTGGACTGTAGTTGAATCCTAATTAGTCTCCACTGATTCAAGGTACAGTTGCATTCCTTACGTCTCTGATCCCAGCAGGATACTACGCACTTGATTCCCTTAGTTGATCTCACCCACAACCAAGAGTTGCTACGACCCAAAGTCGAATACTTGATAAACAAATTTGTCTCACACAGAAAAGTCTATTGGAATAGATAAATCTGTCTCCCACAAAAATACCTATAAGTTTTTGTTCCGTCTTTTGATAAATCAAGGTGAACATGAACCAATTGATAAACCGGTCTTATATTGCCGAAGAACAGCCTAGTATTATCAATCACCTCACAATAATATTAATCGTATGGTAGCGAAACAAGATATTGTGGAATTACAAACGATGAGACGAAGGTGATTGTAATTACTTTTCTATCTTTCCTATCAGAGATATTAATCTCGAGCTAATTATTACAATCGTACTCAACATGATAGAAACAACAAGATCAGATCACGCAACTACAGAGAAAATAGTTGGGTCTGGCTTCACAATCCCAATGAAGTCTTCAAGTCGTTTTCATACACTATTAGCATCAAAGCAATTTTCAAGTTATTGAAATAATCATAACGAAACATTCCAAGTCTACACCAAATGATTGTATCACACAAATCATGTAAGATGTTACTCGGCAATTTTCACATGATCATCTTTTGACTTGCGTCAAGAATATAAGATGAACTTTGTCGAAGCGAAAGCTTTCCAACACATATTCCAAGAAATATGTAAGCGAGATAAACTCATCTCGAAATCTCAAATGTATATAATAGAAAACTATATCGTAACACGACTTATGTCTCAATATAGGAGATAAAGTAGAAATAGACTTTCCAAGTGATATATGAGTTTCAGTCTCCACATACGTTTTGTTGATGAAGTTCCACAAGCTCTCCTTAGTAGTTCTTTGTCTTCAAATGATGAACGCCGTGAAGTCTAAGGCTCAACTACATAATCTATGTCCTAGTCCGAGACATCTATAAGCAGACTAGAAATCAAGACTTATAGTTTTGATCACTAACATTGACAAACATGCTTGAGATAGCAACGCATGCGAGTTCGACCGAGCGGTGCTCTAACAATCTCCCCCTTTGTCAATTTTAGTGACAAAACTATCAATACATATGGATTACAAAATAAATAAAACTTTGTAGCTTCTCATCCAAATGCTTGATCTCCTTGGCATCTTCAACATGACTCGAAATCTTCACCACTTCCAAGTACTCCATGATTCTAAATGTATTCAACTCAGCATCATAGTTGTTGAAGATCCGTAGTGATAACAATGAGAAAACAAAATTTCTCAATCATTGTTATACAGTGTCATAGTATCATTACACAGCATCAAAGTTCAATTGTATCACAACTTTGATAACAATACTATGGTGATATGTATCACTCCCCCTTAGTCAATACTCCATCTCACATGGAAACCACTCCCCCTTATTTAGATGCAATCATATGGCCGAAGCTAAATGCATTCATCAAGGAGTTTATAAAGATACAAGATAACCCCTACAATATTCCACAGCCGCACTCCCCACAAAGATTTGGCACTTAAGCACAAGTTCAAAAAGAACTCTCCCCCATAAATGTCATTCTCGAAAGAACAACAAGAGCGACCTTACTTTTACGAGAAAAGAAGGATTTCTTTGGACATAATCAAATCACATGAGAACATGAATTTGTATCCAAAAATCACAATTGAATTAGCCACAAAAATGATCAATTCAATTGGCCATGCTCGACATAAGAAAACTTATGGAGCAACACAGTATATGCACAAAGATGTGGATCAGGGAAAGACCAATACTGCGGAATAAACAAAGATTCATTCTATTTTTCATCACTATTTGCACAATGACATATAATAGACTTAATCTTTGTAAACAAAAGTTCATCCTTTCTTCCATCAATATTTGCATAATGACATAAAAGGCTTAACTTTTGTTTTCAAAAGTTCATTCTATCTTTTATCAATAATTTCATACCGACATAATAGAGATAACTTTTGAACAAGTATGGGACAGTCAAGATTCACGGACGTAAACAACATATCCCATAACAATTTGCAATATATGAAACCATAAAGATTAATACTGCAAAAATCATCTTCCAAATAACTTATAATTTAAATAAATAAATCTAAAAACATTGAAGATGAAAACGTTGGACATAGCTATGTGTACTCACAATAATGGCTATTCCAAACCCTAGTTATCCTTCTTAAAAACACAAGAATAATAATTATCATAAGAAGTTTTCTAGACAAAATAATAATAAAAAATAAAAAACCTAGACACTAAGAGCAAACACAAGCCAAAAATCAGAGTTCGGAAGCTTTAGGCGATCCAGGACTTTCAGACTTGTGATTGACGGTGTTAACTGCATCTTCAGAGAAGATATCCTCATTGAGAAGACCCTTAACATGTGACTTCATGAGAACAAGGTCAGAGTTAACCTTTTTCAACTCAGTTCGTAGCATGTTAAGATCCTTTACAGAGTTTTCAAGCTTCAATTGAGTCTTCCCGAGATCAGTGAGAAAACCATGAACCACTTCAGCGGAGACCATCTCAGCATTTTCTCGATTTTGATGAGAAAACGCATAATAGCATGAGGCACAAGATTCGAGTTCGTCAGTATATCCTTCTATTATCATTTTTAGGTTGTCTTCCAGATTTCCCCTGCTTCCTTCTTCTGGTACCTTGTTCACATCATGAACAACATAATCTCCCTTCTTAATTGAAGAAAATCTATGAGTTCTTCTTCGACGAAATGGTTTAGGAAGACTGTTTCACATTTGAACATTTGAGGAACACATTGAACTGACTTTCCTAGTGGGGTACACAGGGTGAGTACTAAAACCAATAGGTTTAGACATACGAATGTCAGTTACACCTTTAAGAATTAAATCTAAGGTGTGTTGAAGACGACTAATAGAATTGTCATTCAACCTAGAATTCCTCTTTTGTTCACCAAGCCCTTTTGAATCACAAAAGAGACACACTTTCTGATCACCTGAGTGATTAGACAAAATAGTCTTAACATCATCCTTGGAAGAATTCTTTCTTCCATGTGATGTGGACATTCCTTGATTAGAGGAAGACACAGGCACATCTTTTCTAATAGGAAGGGAATTTGATTTTGCTTCTGGAACTATTTCAGTTAAACCAGAAGCAGTTGGTATAGTGGACTCTTTGGAACATTACTGAATAGAGAGTTTACTCAAAAGAAGTTCAGTTTCCAAAGCATCCTCTTTGATTTTTCCCTCATGCAAGGTCTGTGAAGGACAGACAGAGGCGTTTTCCTCACGTAGGATTTTTAGAAGAGAGTCACGCTCATTTACCATACCAACAACAACATTGACTTTGTGTTTCAACCGATTGACACTATCATCCTGGATTCTAACAAGTTTTAGAATCACTGCACTCTCTTTGGCTGCATTCCTTTCAACTTCAGAGTCAGACTCCTCAGTAAGGTAGTCGGTGAAACACTTGTTAATGCAAGTCTGTTTCGTTGGAACACAGGGTTCATCTATATTCGAGATTGACAAATCTTTCTCTTTAATAGATTTTATTGAAATAAGACTTTTGTTTCTGGCGATGCGTTTATCATAGATAGCACTTTTGTCCATATCAGATCGCTACAAACACATACTTATAAGGTCTTTAATGTTTTTTCCTGCTCTGATACCAATTGAAAATGCGGAGGGTACAACAACCACACCCAACAATTTGTTTGGCAATCTGAGAGGACTTACTCTAATATACTTTCAAGAGAATCAACTAGACAGTCAGACTCAATCTAGAGAAAAGTATATACAAGAGTTTATATCTCTATCTCTCAATTCAATCTGTAATTAGCAAATAGAAATTTGCGAGCCCGATTGAATATAAGAGAAGTAACTTGAACGGTACCAAAGACCAATGCTTAAGGATCAATCAATTTCAATCAACAACCAAAGGTTGGATTTCCTAATTGATCGATACAACGCATAACCTGTGATATTTCAATTATATAACAAAATATAATGCGGAAAAGAAATAACACAGACACCAGATTTTTTTTAACGAGGAAAACCGCAAATGCAGAAAACCCCTGGGACCTAGGCAAGTTTTAAACACCACACTGTATTAAGCCGCTACAGACACTAGCCTACTACCAATGAACTTCGGGCTGGACTGTAGTTGAACTCTAATCAGTCTCACACTGATTCAAGGTACAGTTGCGTTCCTTACGTCTCTGATCCCAGTAGGATACTACGCACTTGATTCCCTTAGTTGATCTCACCCATAACCAAGAGTTGCTACGACCCAAAGTCGAAGACTTGATAAACAAATTTGTCTCACACAGAAAAGTCTATTGGAATAGATAAATCTGTCTCCCACAAAAATACCTATGAGTTTTTGTTCCGTCTTTTGATAAATCAAGGTGAACATGAACCAATTGATAAACTGGTCTTATATTCCCGAAGAACAGGCTAGTATTATCAATCACCTTATAATAATCTTAATCGTATGGTAGCAAAACAAGATATTGTGGAATCACAAACGATGAGACGAAGGTGTTTGTGATTACTTTTCTATCTTGCCTATCGGAGATATTAATCTCGAGCCAATTATTACAATCGTACTCAACACGATACCAACAGTTAGATCAGATCACGCAACTACAGAGAAAATAGTTGGGTCTGGCTTCACAATCCTAATGAAGTCTTCAAGTCGTTAACCTACAGGGTCTCGAGAGAAACCTAAGGTTAAAGGAGAATCGAATCTAGTTATGCAACTAGTAACACACAGAAGTGTGGGGATTAGGTTTCCCAGTTGCTAGAGTTCTCCTTTATATAGT
>JAJJMB010003267.1:92131-114549 GCA_023531105.1 Papaver atlanticum | reverse complement strand
CATTTGTAATGCAAATATTAGCACCATTAAGAGGGACACAATTCCTGTAGCGATTTTTAGAGGGGTAACTTTGGAAACCTTGTGCATGAGAATTTTGGTTTTCTGCAGGAATGAAATCCATTGTAGATGTCGTCAGACTATTCACTCTGTCGATGGTAAAAAGAAGTAGATTTTGAAGATCAGAAATCTGTTTCTTTCTAGTAAAACAATGTGAATCATAATGATTTCTTTTCCCGCAGAAGGAACAGGTTCGTGGAAGAGAGACATCGGAAGGAACTTGTTTTAGATTCGTAACCCTATCAGAAGATTGCAAGTTATGTAAACATTTTTAACAGACTCTTCCTTTGGAGTAATTTTCTTCACGTACTGAAATCCCATATGAGAGTTAGAGATTGGCACAGAAGAAGGTTTACTCATTAAACAGAGTTTTCCTTTTCCAAGGATTTGCATTGTTCCTGGGCTAGAAGAAGTGATGCCACCAGTTTCTCTTTTTCAACAAGAATGCTGTTCAGATCTGATGAATGAGTCTCGATCAAACGTTTTTCTCTAACTGAATCTTCTTTAACAATATCTTCAAGAACACCAATCTTTTCACGTTTTAGAGTAGTTTCTTGAACAAGGTTTTCGATATTGTTAGAAAAGGACTCAACTATACTGTAGAGTTCCCGTTCTCGATCAAGAGACTTCTGAAGTTCATAAATGAGCTGAGCATGTTTTTCTTTAAGAGACTTTATTTTAGAATCTTGAAAATTAATAATCTCAGCAGATTTTTTTTAAGTTCTGGTGAGTTCCGTTTCAGCTTATGACAAAGTGTCAAATGTCACATCAGAGAGAATATTATCAACATCTGATGGCAAAATTTTTCTACATCGGGATTTGGAAGAATCAGCTAAGGAGTTATCCTTTGAGGTAAGCCCAATACATTTGGCATAATCAAAAACTTTGGTAGACATTTTTGTATGCGTAAGAATGAGACAATCTTCTGTCCACAGATTCAGATTGCTACAAACACAGACTTATGAGGTCTTAAACGTGTTTGCTTGCTCTGATACCAATTGAAAAAGCTGGGGTCTAACAACCACACCCAATATTTCGTTTCGGCAATCTGTATGGACTAACTCCAATATATTTCCAAGATAATCAACTAGACAGTCAGACTCAATCAAGGAACATACATCCAAGAGTTATATCTCTGTTTCTCAATATAATCAGCAAATCAAACAGATAGAAATCCGTGAGCCTGATTATTATGAGAAACAACTTGAACGGTACCAAAGACCAATGTTCAAATGTCAGTCAATTTATATCAACAACCAAAGGTTGGATTATCTAATTGATTGAACTACGCACAACCAGTGATATTTTAATTATATAAAAAATATAATGCGGAAAAGAAATAACACAGACACCAGAAATTTTGTTAACGAGGAAACCGCAAATGCAGAAAAATCCCGGGACCTAGTCCAGATTTTAACACCACACTGTATTAAGCCGCTACAGACACTAGCCTACTACAAGTTAACTTCAGAGTGGAATGTAGTTGAGCCCTAACCAAGTCTCACACCCATTAAGGTACAGTCGCATTCCTCACGCCTCTAAATCCCAGAAGGACTCTGCGCACTTGATTCCCTTAGATGATCTCACCCAACACTAAGAGTTGCTACGTCCCAAAGTCGAAGACTTTATAAACAAATGTGTCTCCCAAAGAAAAGTTTATCCAGATAGATAAATTTGTCTCCCACAGAAATACCTATGAAATTTTTGTTCCGTCTTTTGATAAATGAAGGTGAAATGAAACCAATTGATAATCCGGTCTTATATTCTCGAAGAACAGCCTAAAAATATCAATCACCTCACAATAACTTAACTATATGGTAGTAGAACAAGTTACTGTGGAATCACAAAGAATGAGACGAAGAGCTTTGTAATTACTTTTTATATCTTACTCATCGGAGATAAATCTCGAGCAAATCTTAGAGAAGATAGTACTCAATACGATAGAACAAAGTAAGATCAGAACACGCAACTACAAAGAAAATAGTTGGGTCTGGCTTCAGAATCCCAATGAAGTCTTTAAGTCGTTAACCTATAATGGTTTTAGGAAAAACCTAGGTTAAAGGAGAATCGACTCTAGTCGCAACTAGTATCACACAAGAGTTGTGGGGATTAGGTTTCACAGGTTCTAGAGTTCTCCCTTATATAGTCTTCAAATCAGGGTTTGATAGCTTTAAAACAAAGCAATCAATATTCACCGTTAGATGAAAACCTAATTTAAGATTCAAACTGAGTTTTCTTAAAACCAAAGCAATATATCTCCACCATTAGATGGTCGTAGCTTATTACACACAAATGAAATATACCTTCATTTAGATATGGGTAACCGTACCTAAACGTGTATATTGAGTTGGCTAAATAACAGTTAACCGAAGTTAGCCATATGAACACTTTTGTATTAACCACATTCATCTAACACTTCTAGATCAAATGATAATCAAATGAATCTAATTTTGTTACTCATAGAGTTGTTCAATTGTTTATATTCTCATAGAAGTATACAAGACACAATTGAAACAAAATCGGATTTGATTCATGATTGTACAAAGTACTTATTCAAGAATCAATTCATGAACATTAAGCCACGGTTTGCAAAGATTGCATTCCTTAATTTATTAATGTATTTGTTCATGAGTATAAAATCATACTTAACCGATTTTAGAACTTAAACTAACTCAGTTTGCAAACGGGTACGCAAACTTAAGTTCCGGACTTTGGTCGTATCCGACAATTCGCAAACGGGTACGCATACTGTCGTTCCGGACCTAACTCAGGTAAAACCGTTCGCATACTGGTATGCATACTTGGTTCCCGAACTTTAATAGTTTAAACCGTTCGCATACTGGTATGCAAACTTGGTTTCCGGACCTGAATCATACTACAAAAATTTGCATACTGGTATACATACTGTGCTATATCCAGACAATGGTTAATTGTTTTAAACTCCCATTTCAATCATTGAAACATCCTTAGAAGACGACAATAGCTGTCTCACACAAACTATTAGATTATAAGTAATTTTCAAGTGATCGATTGTATGATAAATTGAATGAATCAGGACTAGATGTAGTTAGTCTATCATTGCCAGATACCTTCTGGAAATCTCTGTGGAACTTAAATGTCCCAGAAAGAATTAAATTATTTCTATGGAATTTTTACAAAATGCGCTGCTAACTAGTGCTAAGCTTTATGGGAAAGTAAAAGATGTAGTGCCTCACTGTACTATGTGTAATATAAAAGTGGAAACAACTGAACATCTCATATTTCATTGTCCTTTTGCTAAGGAAATTTGGGACTCGACCCCCAATCCAGTTCATTTATCCTTAGACACGTCGAGCACAATTTTAGATCTCTGTAAAAACTGGCTGGATAACCCTAGGACATATATATCCATAGAACTTCTTCTAACAAAAATGTGGTTCATCTGAAATATGTGATAGGGTGTTTGAAAATAAATATAAATCCGCTAGAAGCCTAGCATTAGAAATTCAGAGACACTTAGAATTTTGGTCTACAAGGAAAAGAAAAACTCCTAAGTTAAAGGGGATGAAAAAGAAGAAGCAAACCCATATATGGAAGGCTTCTATCAAAGATACCTTAAAGATAAATGTAGATGCAGCTTGGATTTCATATTTGTTACCATCAAGTTATGCTTTAATATTAAGAAATGATGCAGGAAAGTGTGAAGGAGGAAGAGAAGGGCAATCAGCAGGCTCAGGCCCACAAGAAGCAGAAGCTATAAGAGTGTTGCAGGAGGCAATTTGGGCTAAGGAAAAGCATATTAGAAGTTTCAGCATTGAAGGGGATTGTGAAAGCATTTTCAACTACTTACATGGTCATAACCCAGACATTTCCTGGCATGCTAAATCCTGTCTTGACGAAGCAAACAGAATAACTCAACTCTGTCACAACTTTTTGGGTTTTAATTTTTTTCCTAGACTAGGAAATTAAGTTGCGGATGTTTTAGCCAAGTTTGTAAGGCCTTTAAATTCTGTTGTAGAATGTGAATCATCACAGTAGATAAATCTAATATTGGGAAACCTCAACTTCCCAGATTAGATGGCTCCACCCCTACTGTATCAGTGACTCTTTCTGAGACTTAGTCTCTTTTTAATGAATTATGTTATCTACAAAAAAAAAAAGTTGTTTGGTTGGTATGATGTAGCTAGTCGTAGAGTAGACCATCAAATCAAATCAATCAATCAAATCAACCATCAAATCAAACAAGATGATAATTGAATCTAAATAATGGATTCTTATTAATTCTGGCCCTACCAAAATCTGATGTGGACGGCTCTGGTGAGAGTATTAGTGAATAGAGCTCTCTCATTAATTCTAGCCCCACATGAATCTAATTACTTTTCCACGATTCCTTTACATCTCCCGCTCAACCCTTAACCCCACTATTTCTATGCAACTGACGAGCACAAAAAGAAAAAAAAGAAAAGAAAAAACCTCGGGATTTCAGAACCCCTGTTTGACTTGATCGATCCTCTCAAAATTAATTCTTCACAATCACAATCTCAGTAGGTTGATCACAACCTGAGTAATTTTGGTAACTATTATTATTCACCTTGGATAATCATAAAGAAATCACCGTAAACAGGTTCGTAAGCTCTCAAAGATTTAGGTTAGACGATTTTGGATTCTGCAGAACTGATATCTTTATTTTTCGCAGCCCCTGATTGATTTGATCTCTCATCTGAAAATCGATTCTTCGTAATCACAATCCCAATGGGTATGATTAGAACCTGAGTGATTTGGTGTCTATTATTGTTCTCCTTGAATAATCAAATAAGCAATCAACTGTAACCATCTATGTGAATTCATCATGCTAACTAATTTTGGTTTTTAATCTCTTGCCGATTCAGGTTTTTAATCTCTTCCCCGGCAGCGATGCCAAAATTTTATGCGTGTCGTAACCACAACAAATTAATTAATATTTTTCCACTTAATTAACAAGTAATATAGTGTAGTCAAGTTCGTTCCCACGAGGAGCAAGAGGTTTTAGTTGTCTTATAATGTCACCAAAAGGGGGTTTTGTTTTAGATTTTAAAAGTAAAAGAAAGTAAACAAAGCAATTGAAAAGATAAAGTCGAAATCAATAAGAGAAATAAGATCAAGGAATCCTTCTTCGTCGCAAAACAATGATTCAAATTATGTTCTTGTCTACTTTTTATTTTTCCAACTGTTTTCAATATTAGGTCATCGATGTGCTCCTGTAAATCTAGCTCACTCTTCGTGGTTCAATCTTGGGGGTTGAGGACCAAAGTAGGTTGAAACCAGTGCAAATGATCAGTCGTGATTTATATAACTTAGATCTAATAGCTGGGAAAATGATAAGGTAATACTACCCCCGTCCCACTATTAGTTGACCTAATATAATTTAGAAATGATTTATCTCTCAAACTATACCATGGATATTCGTAAATTTTATATCATTGAAAAGCATTTTAAAACACCTACATAACGAATATAAACATGAATATCAAATGATATAAAATCAACTATTAATGAGACAAAATCTAAAAACAAATAGGTCAACTAATAGTGGGACGGAGGGAGTACATTAATATAATGACATTGACAAGCAAATTATCCATTGTATGTGTTCTCTGGGAAATTATATAGTAGTAGCTTACATGGGAAATTATAATTGCATAATTGATGTTTCTTGCCTCTTAGGTGTCGTATGCATCGATGACACTCATTTTCGTGCAAGGTTAAATCACCTCCTAAATAAAGGAGCATGTAGATGACATGTTTCGGGGGTATTTAGGAAGTAAGATCCAGTTTGATTGCTTATTGCGAAAGAGAAGATGCAGCTGTTGCTCTCCAACAGAAGCCTTTCAGCATGCCATTAGCGTTTGCTAATTCATGCCCTATCAGTATGTTTGGACGATGTGGTATGCACTTCACATTATTTCCTTGAAATGTCTCTTCCTACTGTTTTCTTATCTACTTTAATTTATGGGCTATTCTCAGAGAAATCCTAAGGTATCAGTCAAACTTTATACCCATACAAGGTTTCAGTCAACTCAGTTTGACGGACAGAGTCAAATCGGTCAGAGCTGGTTGGAAGTGATCCGTGTTGAAATGACTGAAATGTCCTTTAAAGGGTTAACTTAACCTGAGCTATAAAACCCATACCCGTTACTCTTCGTTCTCCCTTTCTATTCCATGTTTTCTCTCATTTTTTTCTTCGTCGTTGGGTAAAACTCTTACACAGTGTTCTCGTGACAACAATAAATAGAGAATTTCGAACGAATCGGAATTTGAATCCAGGTGACCTAAATCTAATAGTTCCATTATGTAATTAAGTTGATTTTTTTTTTTTAAGGTCGTTGATATTAACCCGTGTATGCTTAGCACAGACTACAGAGTTCCCTTCATCAGTTTTCTTCTTATTAGTTTGTTACTTTTTGCATGCCAATTTTCAGTTAAGTTCTTGATTTGGTTGATTAATACTATGCCCAAATTTTTCAAAATGTAATGAATTTGAATTTCTCTGAGTTTTAGTTGGGTAATCTGTGATTAATGGTCACAACTTTGGGATTATCACCATTGACATCTTCCAGTTCTCAATTGGGTCACCTTGTTATTCATCCTACTTCAAATGTCTCTAGAGAATTGCTTTTAAACGGTGTAGAGAAGCATTAATAGTGCTTGGTTCATGTATCCTCAGAGACAATCCTCTAATCGACATGGAATAGATCCCGGTCCAACGATATGAACCATGAAAGATTAAAGAATCAAGAAATACTGAAATCGGCAGAGGAAGTTGTAGTTGAGAGATCAAATATGATCCATATCGTAGTAATTGTGTTATTGTATATGGGCATTTAACAGAAGAGGCTTCAGAAGACCTTGTTTTGGGTTCTTTTTTTTATGACTGAATTAAGTCAGGCTGCATATAAAACTCCTAGGAGGATTTCCTCTACCCGATTAATTTTATACTACAATAGCCAACTTATTGTTTTTTATTTATAAGGACTGTTGGTTTTTCTACTTAGATAATTTTATACTACACTGTGCATATAAACTTATATTGTGTTTCAGTTGATTCTAAGTGTGGGTGTATGTTTCTGCATCGTGAAATTGTGGTGCTGCATATAACAAATGAAATTGTGTTTCACCTGATTCTGAGTGAATGTTTGAGAATCTAAATAAATGTTATGTTAAATTTGAAGTTGTTAAGAATTTAACTGCGTCTCAATGAATTTTTCTTATTTTTATGGAACATATGGTGATCACTATAAGTGAATCAACAAGTAAATTAAACTGCCAGTTCTAATTTTCTAGCTTTAAGATTATTGTGATAGCTAGCTGCTAGGGAAGACTAGAAATTTCTCAAAAGCGTGCCTGCTAATTTTGTTTCGTAGGTGTTGTTCCTGATACTAATGTCTAAACGTCATATGCTATTTGTTGTTTCAACGATGCAGAGCTGGAAAGAAGATAAAAAAGACTTTGTGCTCACAACTTACAAGTAAGCAGTCATTCTTTAATTTGTTTCATTTGGGTAAGAAAATTAAAATGTAAATAAAATATCTGGATTGTACAAAATGTAATCATGGACTGCCTTTACCTTTGTTTTGTAGAGTGCTATTAGCCAAAAGTGCAGTATCATCCGTAACATGCAAACTGCACTTGACTAGCTACCATTTTCTGTTGCTGTAACTTTAACATGCAAACTGCACTTGACTAGCTACCATTTTCTGTTGCTGTAACTTTCCAGATTCATGGTCTGCAATGCATCGTCACCTATTTGATTATGAATTCAACGGGGGAGGATGCGTTTCTGCAGCTAGATTTAGTACGTATATGTTTAGTCTTCGCTACCTAGAACCATTTGGCACATGTATTTATGATATGAAGTTGGAAAAAATCCTAATATAATTAAATTTTGTTATATTTTGCAGACTCATTAGTTTATTTTTATAAGTTTCATTTTCTGGATGAACTTAAAATAATTTATTAGATTCTCAGGGAGAATTTCTCCCATATGTTGGATGCAAAAATATATAAGGTTCCTGCAGTTACAAAATCAACTTATCGAAAATGCGAACAATATTCATAGGGGATTCAAACATATATTATGTGTAATGGAGGTAGTATGTCTGTTTGAAGACGTAAGAGTAATTAAAGCGTATCTTCTAATTAACTTAGTTCATGAGAATCCTGCGAACTTCATTAGGTTCCCCTTTAGATATGGAGTATTAGTTAAGTCCTTAGATACTGTATGTAGACAATTCGATATTTACCAAGCTTAGCATTAGTTCGTGTAGTTTTGTTTTTTCCACAAAGACAATTGATGGTTCTAAGGGCAAGTTAAATTATATTTGGATGATCAATTTAGGCCTGTGCGAAGCAGCACAACTAGTTAAGATTAAATCAATTAAATCTTTGACGTTTTGTATTTCTTCAAGGAAAAATGCAGTAGTTAAGCTACAAATGCAGTTGGGAGCTTGTAATGGTTGTGCTAGTTCAGCTGTTACTCTAAGGTAAGGACCTTTGATTTGTATGTACATAGATTTTCATCTACTTTCAATAATCTGCAGCCATGATATAGGTATTTTAGAGATGTACTTCATTACTATATTTTAATATAGCTTAACTATGGATCAAATAAAAGAATTTTTGAGTGTTGGAACAAAAGTTTTTCGATCCCACAGCATATATGTTCTGGCTCCGTCATATGGTGATCTCTATGTGCCTGCACTAATCCTCTGCCACTATTGTTTGAACATAAGGTATCAAGACGACATGATTCAGTACTTACAGTTTCTAATTGATGCAATTCAGTGGTAGTTTACAGAAAATATACAAAATTTCCTCAACCTCTTTCAGCGGCTAATTTCTCTATTTTATCCTCTGTGGGTCTGTCCAGTTTGCCTCACCGAATGGTTCATTCTCTTCCTCCATCAGGTTTTATTTCTTAGCCTTCTCTTGATTATCAGTGAAGTTATCTACTATTGTTTAATAGGAGTTATTTTTCTGTCAGTTTTACAGACGTGTTGTGAGTGTGGACAAGACCTCCAAGTATGCCCTATCTGTCGCATAGCCTCCAAGTATGCTTTAAATTCTAAAAATAGACAGCTGCTATAGTTTTTTGCTTTTGCTTCTTATGGTCTAAATTGCAAATAGCTGAGGGTTTAGGAAGTTGTGGGATGTTAATACTCTGTTGAAATTTGAAAATTTCCCATTTGGACCATAAGTAATTCCAAACGATCCTTTGTCCCTTGAGATTTCTGCGATATCTGTAATTGTGAACCGCTGAAATTAGCTAGTACAAAAGTTTGTGGCTTGTATAACAACTGAACCTGGACAGACTGTAATCAACTCTCAGTGTTGTTTCCTGAAGACCAGATATTGTTTTTTCTTGGACTGGACAGATATATAGTAAGTTAAAAGCATTTCTCTTTACTTGCAGGTCCTAACAAAAAAAGACTACGACTGTACCAACTACTGTAGAGTCATCCACAAAATTCTCAAGAACGATTTAACTTACAAAACCAGAGTAATTGATGATTTGATTGCAAGTCATATATACACATTTTTTCTACAGTGATCAATGTCTTTCTATATTACTACCCATACTCAATTCTGGATTTAAATCCGAACCGTGACCAGTTTAATAAGTTAGGTCGGGTTACTAACTAAGGTTCAGGGGTAAACTAGGAAGAAAATTAGAAAACTTAATAAAATGTGAACGGACAAACTCGGTTGTCCTTCAATTTGGGTTGAATCGAATGTTGTCCGAATCGGACAGAAAACTCAAACCCTTGGATTTCTCTGACGATAGGCCTTAATTTATAGCTACGTGCTCCAATATTAGTCATTTGTTCAATGTTCATTTTTCATTTTTTAAGATTTTTATGTATAAATATTTTGAATTGTAGAGTGGGAACTCTTTTGTTCATTCTACATCATGTCCAGACGTGCACTGCACCTCATGTGAGCTAGCAACTGGACTCATGCCGATGTCGGGTTGTATTTTGGCATCTTAGAAACCAGTTCCCGTTTTTGACAGCCACAGGAGATGCATTTGCCTCATTTTCCTCCAAGTGGCAGTGTGTATCCACCTCCTGCAGCAGCAACAGCTGTTGTTACAGGTATCGAATACTCTCTTCCACAATTCAAGGTTAGAGGAAATATAGGAAACCAACCCACAATTGTTGCTAAAAGGTCTGATGCCAGGCGTGTTTGTATCACTGAAGCTATCTTTCCAATAGTATACCACTTCAGGTATGTCTCATACTACGAGTCTTCTTCTGTATCTACTATCTTTCAAATTTATATTCTTTCTGTGGGTTTGTGCAACATAAAATCCTTGAATGTAGGCTAGCAAGCATCATGATTATGTTTTCTCATTCCTTAGATTGCGTATTGACAAGGAGATCTCTAACGTTTAGTCGAGTTTATTTAATGTGTATCAAAAATATGTTGAAGTAGTCAAACTTCTATCTGAAAGCCACTGGGGATCGTTTTGGCAATGTTCTATAAGCGAGCTCCAGAGGATCTGTAATGGATTTACTAAAGTCTCTACGCTTTTGAGCTACTTCTCAAGTAGAAGTTCAATCGGTAAAATGGAACTACATATTCTTATATAATCTCTGTATATGTAATTGTATTGAAGCATGATTTTAGAAATTGCATACTCTTATTACAATGTCTTTTAATGGCTATCTACCATGAATCTGCATCTACTTCCTCGAGTTGTTTTTGTTTATTTGGATTTCCCATGTCTGTCACTGTCAACCCACCTAACGTATTACTCGATCTCACCAATGCTAACCCAGCTAACGCAGTTCAGCTATTAATTCGTTCTTTTTGCAAGGATTCTAACATTAGGTGCAGGAGGAATCGTTGAGTTAATAGTTCAATCTTAGTATTCAACATCTTAAAGAAAAACAATGTACATATAAAAGCAATCCTCAATATTGAAACCAAATATCAAGGGTAATGTGCTCCATTGTGTTGCAGATTAGGTTGCTCTCTCTGTTCTCAGTTTCTTGGGTTTCTTCCCATTAGAAAACACCATTTTCACATTTTTTTCATAGACGAACTATGCTTATAAAAGAATGTTCGTTGGGCATGTATTAACTCTTATCTTACTTGTTAGGTACGACAACAGGGGAGCTTACTATGAAGGTTCCTCTCCTCCCCCACGGCATTCATCGACGGGTGGACTCAAGCCAATCTCGCAAACTTCCTCTCCATAGGTATTGATTTCACAGGATGAGATGAGTTTGCTCATTCAGAGATTACAAGCTACAACTGTTTAGGATTTTCTTGCTATGTACAAATCAGTATTATGCCATGTTCTTTTGGGTCCTAATTCTTGCCCTGCAACAAATACTACCTCGGATCAATTGTATAAATGACAGAAAGATGAAGTCCATCATGTTACAAAGACATCAAGATGCATATATTGCAGGCTTATTGTATTCTTCGCAACTCAAATGTTCAAACACGATTCATTTAAAGTTGCAGGTCCAGATTCTGTGATATGTGAAATATGAATCTTTAGTGAATTTGTTTTGAATTTCGTGTCCTCTTTCATTCTTGTATGTGTCAAACACAATCTCCTTGGGAGTCATCGCGACCAAGGCCAATCTCATATTGTTGGTACCGGGCTTCGGAGTATTGTTGAACTTGTATTTCCGAGCTAGAGGTTGTTGTGGTTGCCAATCATCCTTTTTGGTTAACGCTTTGTTTTAGGTGAACAATGTGGGCATGTGCTCATATGCCCATACCTGTTACCATATACAATGAAAGAACATTTCAATGAAATGTATGAGAATTAATAACAATGATTACAGAATTATTCGAGAACATTACCTGAAGTACAGTGAAATTCCCAGCAAATTGACTAGCTTTCGCCTACGCATCTCTGCCAAAAAATGTGCCAACAAAACAGTGCCCCATGAGTACTCATGAACCTTATCCAAGGGATCCAATAGTTGGAGGAGTTAATATTCACTCTGTTTCCACTTGTGTCGGGAAATACCCTAGTTCCCATGATGAATAACAAATAAGCAGCGACAGTATGCTGAATTTGTTTGGGCTTCCAGCCTTTTCCATTTTCTTTCTCCTTTGTACCTGAGAACCAATCTTTGAGCTTAACGAGTTTGAAAGTCTTTGTCCGGATGCCTTAAACTTGTACAACCTTGCTTCAGACGTTTCCCCGTCCCACCCAAATAACTTATTAGTCAGAAGATATATCTTGGCCCATTCTAGGTCCTGACAGTTATCTTCTTCTGAGACGGATTTCCCGAGAACCTCTAAACCTACGATTCTTTGAACATCTTCAGGGATCAATGCCATAAAACCTCTCCAAGAAGCAATTTACCGTGGCTGAATCACACTTCACAAAATTTTCGACCACATGATACAACCTAGATGCTCTGACTAATGCTTTAATATCTCCTCTTCCGAATTCCATTTATCCATTGATTGATAGCGGAAAACACGTACGGATTTCTTGTGATCCTACAAAACACACACGAAACAAACTTAAAATTCATTTGATCATAGATAAATAAAAAATAACAAGATGGAAACGTCTTACATAAGTTGAATAGATCCAGCGAGCCCAAGAGTCCTTGTAGTCAAATAAGAGTTGCGACTCTATCGCTACACCCCACTCTTTGCCGTCATCACGTTTTGAAAGATATGTCATCTTCATGAAGAAGGTGGGACGCGGGGCGACTTATTTGTTTTCTTACCGGCTTCAACTTCACTTTGTCCTAATCCTTCACCGGATGAGCCACCTGCTTGGGTTGGTTCAGCATCTTCAAATTCTTCGACTTCTTCATCACTACTTGTTTCCCCCGTAGGTTACTGAATCATGATCTTACGACGGTCACTTTCAGAGCGACCACGTCGAGGACGAGTAGACTTAGTAGTTCCTTCTTCAACAACTACCCTCTTTCCTTTTGATTTAGACCTACGTCCCAAGACACACATACAGTCAACCATTTGTCAGCATACAAGTGTTCAAATAATATATTGATACATATGTTTCAAACAGTAAGTACAGTGCCGACATTGTAAGATAGATATCGACCACGTCGGCATAAAAAAACGACATGCTATGAAATTCAAATTCAATACCGACAACACTAACGACATTGCTCAGCGAAATCTCGACCATGCCGAGACAAGGTATGTAGCTTACATACAATGAGCAGGTGTAGTATTTAAACTTACAACAATACCGACAGATTCCCCGCATGGAAATCGAAGTGCCGATAATGCCGACAACTATCAAATTATGTACAAAGACTCCAAGTAAATTGAAACCAATTTCGGCATGGAATTCATCCATAATTCCATGCCGATAATACATGCAATAAAAAGTGGATTTAAGACATCTAGTCCGGCACGATATTCAAATTTAGTTTCATGCCGAAATTGAATTGTAACTGAAATTTTTCAGTTAAAACTCACTTTATTGCAATTTCAATTAGACTTTTGTAGTATATTATAAATCAGTATAAACCCTAAACATGCTTAAATTCATTATGAATGTTCTTCAATATAGGTACCACTTACCTATTCAACGTTTCTCTTTCCCCTTCCTCTTCTTGTTCGAAGGCAATTTGATGTATCATATCTTCGTATAATTGTTGAGATTTTGGTTTCGATTTTTCATGATCCTCAACTGCTCCTTTAGGATCAACTTCTGGTTTTTTAGTTGGTTTGCGACGACCCATTCTTTTTTGGAGTCGAATAATTGATTGGAGTTGGTAGAGAAGAGGAGAAAAAGAGGAGACTTGAGTAGTTTTGGTATAGAAGAGAAGAAGAAAGGAAGAGAAGATAAAGAGAATGGGGATACGAATCCGTTACAGTCAGGTTTTAGTTTTTATATGTTTTTAAGGGGTGCAACCGTAATTCAGAGAGTTTTTTTTTTTTTTTTTTTTTTTTTTCAGTTTTAAGGAAACAAACCGTCATAATTCCGGCATTGTAATATTTTCAAATTACATGCCGACAATCTGATGATTCAGTTAAATTTACGTACAGAATGCCGACATTGTTTTTTTGGTCAAACTTCAATGCCGACACTGGTACCGGTATTGTCGGGGGATAACTAACCACGCCGCCAATATTTCAAATACATAACGCAACTAACCCAAACTGAAATCTCAAACAATATCGACTTCGTAATTTTCCCACAATCATAGTCCTAACTTGCATATTAATCGCGAAACTAAAGCCACTCTAAAAGATTAAATGCATAAGATGAAATCTCTTAAGCTAATTGCAACAAACATCATTTCTTGTAACGAGATTCAATCAACAAAGTAGTTTCGAAATGCCTAAAATGCTCTCCTCTCAATTTGGTATATGCTGCCTGCGCTACCTGTTTCCTTCGGATTTTGCGAGAAAATCGTTATATTTGTGACATAATTTTCCGAGGGTATTGGTTCGACTTGCTACAAACTCACACCCTTAATCCATTTTGCGTTTCTTGCACTTATCATCAACAAACTTGGGCATGCAAGGACCACTAATAACAAGATTCCAAAAAAGGCATAAGGAGCGATCTTCTTCTGGGAGATCCGACACTATGTATAAATTTTTAATCCATTCGGTTTCCTCCTCAACATCCGCTTCTATTTTCTCTTGTCTTACACGTTCGTGTATTCTTTAGTTTCTTTGTGATATTTTGCTGCCTCTTCTTCTTCTCTATTCCTTTTAAGTATCTTTTCTTCCATTGCGACAATTGACTTGGTGGTTTCTTTTTTCCTTCTAAGTTTTTCTTGTATAAGGGAAATTGAGTTGGTGGTAGATGATAATGAATTTTTTATTGGAGTGGATAGTTTATTCATTTTAAGTTTTTCTCCTTCCATAGCAACAATGAATTCGGTAGTTGGTGATGGATTTTCCATTGGAGAATAAGGTGGTTGAGCTTAATTTTTTTTTATTTTCTAGGTAACAAGTAGAATGGGTATCTCTCTTAATATAGATAGATGAGAACCCAACGGCTCTTTTTCCACTTTGTTAAGCCGGCATTGTTGTTACACTGCCGGAAAGGCTATCATGACCTTGTATGTCACTACACTTCAGCCGGCATTGATAACAAATTTAAATTCAATGCCGGCACAACTACCGGCGTTGCTTGTTATTCGAGAACCATGTCGATACTTGATTCATTTTATAAGGAAAACCATTGCATGATCCACACATTCCCGGCATTGTCAGAAACCTAAGAAACCCATCGATAAGTGGTACCAGCATTGATTTTTATTCCATTTCAGTGCCGGCAGTGTCACTTTACTGTTTTAAAAAAAAAAAATAATAATAATAAAAGCCATTGGGCATTCATGGCTATAAAAGGAGTCCCATCCCTTTCAATTTCATTCCAATTCTCACCGGTCACTTTCAAAAACCATTATCCCATCACTTTCAAACTTCCAAACTCATCCACCCCTCCCTTCCGCATTCGAAAAAGAAATGGTTATTGCTTGGGCTAAAGAAGAAGATACTGCTATTTTTATAGCGTGGGTTGTGATAAGAATACATGACAGCAATCACTCGTTGTACGTGATGAAACCCAAGATCAAACATGGAACCATATTCTTACCGTCTTTGTGGCGTTAGATGGTAATCGAATTGGAAGATCATCCAATGACATTAAGAGAAGAAAGAATGAGATCGACGAAGAGTTTGGCAAATTGCGAAACGAAGAAACCTTTGTTAAGATATCTTTTCCTTGGTGAATGATCAAACGACGAGTAAGTACCTTACTAACTATTACCCATATCAACAGTGATTAATTTTAACTTATTTTTAATTCGCTATTTTCAGAGAAACCATGCTCTTCACCGGTATGCGAGTCTATATGATAAAGAATTTGAGCACAAAGAATGTTACAAGATCTTGAAAGAAAATTTCATGGGTTACGACTAAGGGTGGAAGATGGAAGTTACGGTATATTTTAGGACTCTTCACTCAATGTAATAGTATGGATTTAGTGATTTTTTTATGTATTTACAATGCCATTGTCATTTTACCATTATGAAACGGTAATGCAAAGATATATCGGGAGCGCAACGTAATGATCTATGTTATTTATGTTAGAGCACTGCTCGGTCAAACTCGCAAGCGTTGCTATCTCAAGCTTGTTTGTCAAGTTTAGGTGATCAAAACTATAAATCTTGATATCTAATCTACCTATAGCTATGTCTCGGATTAGGATAGATTGTGTAGTTGAGATTTAGACTTCACGACGTTCGTCGATTGAAGACGAAGATCTACTGAGGAGAGCTTGGAGGAACTTTATCAACAAAAGGTATGTGGAGACTAAAACTTATCTTTCACTCAGAAGTCTATTCTATTCTATCTCCTATTGAGACTAAGTCGTGTAGCTATATAAACTTTTAAATTATACACATTTGATATTTCGAGCTGAGTTTAACTCGCTTATATCTTTCTCGAAATATGTGTTGGAAGATTTTTGCTTTAGTTACGTTCATCATTATTCTTGACGAGTTTAGTTGGAAACAATTTATTTGTTGGAAACTAAATAATAAGTCAAAAGATGATCATGTGAAAATTGCCTTGAAACATCTTACATGATTTATGTGAGACAATCATTTGATGTCGACTCGGAATGTTTCGTATTGATCTTTCGATCACTTGAAAATTACTTATAAGCTAATAGTTTGTGTGAGACAGCTATTGTCGTCTTATAAGGATGTTTCAATGATTGAAATGGGAGTTTAGAACAATTAACCATTGTCTAGATATAACACAGTATGCATACTAGTATACAAACTGTTGTAGTATGATTCAGGTCCGGAAACCAAGTTTGCATACCATTATGCGAAGGGTTTTAATTGTTGTAGTAGGGTAAAAACTGATTCTGCTGAAAATGGTAAATTGGGTGTGTCGATGAGAAACGAATTCAAACCCTAAACAAATGTACCACACATGAGTACTTTAGATTCAAGAAATCAATCTGTAAGACGCTGGCCTAAACCAAGAAATGGCCGTTCCAGATTCAGTTCGATCACAAAGGAAAGAGAAGGGTTAGGGAGGGAAGCAAATAAGGTGTTGAGATCAGAGTGATGAACTCTATAAGGTGTAGTTATTTATGACTTATATCAGAATGGAGTTACTGCTTGCAAAGTGTAAGCTGTAAGTTACAGATGATTTCTAAGTAGTTGTGTTAATAACCAAAAATTGTTGTCGGTTGAAATAGATTGAAAATCTATTTATACAAGTCATAGTTGAACACACTGATCTCGTAGGAAGTGGGGATAGTTGAGTGGTGGAGAAGTGGGGATCGTGTAAAATGGTGAGAACGATGTCCCTGTCATGAAGGGAAGACTGGTTGGTTTTACACCCACTACTCTTCTACTGCCATCAACTGCCCGCCTTTTCCTGACACTTTCTCATAATGGGCGTGTTGCACGCCGCACGATGTAAACCACCAGACCAATACCCTAATGAGTATCCCCCAGTTTGTGACACATTTGATGTCTCGAGTATTTTCGTAGGAAACATGGAGCAAGTTACATGAAGAGTGGAACAGGTCCTTCATGGTAGTTGCTTAGAGGGTCTTGCTGGTAAGACCTGATAATTTCAACCAATCACGCGCAGACTAGGCGGTAGGTGGTCATGTATAATAAGTCAAGTCGTGTAAATGAGACTTGGTGTGAGTTAACACTCAGAAATAGCATACGGTGCTTTTAGGCTAAATAAATAATTAAATTATTTATTAAATCGATACTTAAGAAATATCGTTTATAATAGATGCATGTAAAGCACCGCTTTTAAGCAAACATCTCAAATTAAATCGATACATACGAAGTACCGCTGTTAGGGGAGCAACCAGCCTTCTTTGGTCGAACGGTTGGCGGCCAAGTAAATTGACTAAAGACGGCATGAATGACTCATGAAGAAGAGGAGCAGCTGACAGCAATCATGGCGTCCCATTGGTCGCCTAAGATTGGATCTAAGCTGGTCTAATCATCTAGCAAAGTTGTATGGTTGAGATGATTTGCGGCAGTTGTTGATCATCGTTAACTTATTTAAGACTCTTATGAGTAGCGTGGCCAACCTACTTTGAGCAACTTCCAGGAGCCGTTTGGGTAGGTTGAGGACAATTCGATCAGTATTCATGGAAGAGGGGCAGCCGGCGATCACAATGGCGCCTTATTGGTCGCCCAGAATCAGATCTAGGACGGTTGATTCAGCTAGCCAAGTTGGACGGCCGAGATCGTTTTGCGACAACCACGTACTACCGTTAGTCAAATTCAAGGATTTCAAAGCCGTGTGACCAACCTACTTTGGGTGATCGGTTTGAGGTGCTGCTGGCAGGTTGGGGGCAACGTGATTGGCCGAGACTAAAGGTGAGTCGCCGGTGATCACGACGGCACCTCATTAGTCGCCTCAAATAAAATCTAAGCCATCCAATTAGGCTGGCTAAGTTGGACGACCACGATGGATCTAAGACTTCCATGGGCGGTCTTAACTCGTTAAATTCCCTTTTTTAACCGCACGACTAGCCTACTTTGGCTAGCGATCATGGATGCTGCCTACATGATATGAGAGTTCTGATTGGCTGAAATATAAGTGGGCCCGCCGGCGAATACCATGGGACTTGTTCGGTCGTGTTTGCAAGATCTAGGGTTAGCTAACGGATCTTACCAAGCCGTGTTGTTGTGATCAACTTGCGACTATCTTGGACGGACAAGATTTATTTTCTTTAAGAATTGTAAACACGTCGACCAACCTATTTCCACTTTTAATTAAAAGTGTTGGTTACATCTTTGGAGCAATCCGATTGGTCAGTGGGAAAGAGGGACCGGTGGACAGCAACATGGGGCATGGCCAGTCGGCAAATAGGGGCGTCAGCTAGGGAAAACTGACCGGCCAAGTTGCACGGTCACGCCTCCCTTTGTTACTTTCCAACTTAGTCGTGGTTCCTTTCTTTCTTGATAGCTTAGTTTCCTAGCTTGCCTAGGTTTGGTCTTGACCAATAGGAATCGAGAAATCGTGTAGGTACCATTTTAGGGAAAAAACCTAATTTTTGCAAGCTAGCACAAAATTAGGTCAAAATTGATTTTTTGCGATCTGACACAAGATTAATCAATTTTTAGTGAATTTCGCACGTTGGTACAAAATTATTAATTTTTTGGCTACTCTTGTAAGTAGCACGTCTGTTCTCAGTGGCACGACTTGCAGTGCCTTTTATGCGCATCTTAATCTGAACATTAAGGAAATTCATGCTTTTCAGCTGAGAACGAACATGAATTTAATGTAAGTATTTAAGAGTTCAGCTAGGAACACGGCATAGGATAGGCGCTCAACAAACCATGCATTAATGAATAATGCAAGAAGGAGCTCAACAAAATCTACATAATATTTGTGATTTTGCAATCAACACTATTCTAATTAAATTTTGTATAAGAATATATCGAATTGCTCGGTACATATTGTAAGCGGAGTGGCATAGGTGCTCATCGGCTTTAAAACAACTCTTATTCTTTGCAGAACAAGAGTACATAATCATAGGGTTTTATGGTTTTAGCCCTGAACTAAAAACCACCATCAACAACTGTTAAAGTCCGGGAACCAAGTATGCATACCAGTATGCGAACGGTTTTACCTGAGTTAGGTCCGGAACAACAGTATGCGTACCCGTTTGCGAACTGTCAGACAAGACCAAAGTTCGGAACTTAAGTTTGCGTACCCGTTTGCAAACTGAGTTGGTTTAAGTTCTAAAATCGGTTAAGAATGATTTCATACTCATGAACAAATACATTTATATATTAAGGAATGCAATCTTTGCAAACCGTGGCTTAATGTTCATGAATTGATTCTTGAATAAGTACTTTGTACAATCATGAATCAAATCCGATTTTGTTTCAATTGTGTCTTGTATACTTCTATGAGAATATAAACAATTGAACAACTCTATGAGTAACACAATTAGATTCATTTGATTATCATTTGATCTAGAAGTGTTAGATGAATGTGGTTAATACTGTTAGAGCACTGCTCGGTCGAACTCGCAAGCGTTGCTATCTCAAGCTTGTTTTCACGTTTAGTTGCCAAAACTATAAGTCTTGATTTCTAGTCGACTTATAGCTAAGTCTCAGATTAGGATAGAAAGTGTAGTTGAGCTTTAGACTTCACGAGGTTCATCGATTGAAGACGAATAACTACTAGGGGGACCTTGTGGAACTTCATCAACAAAAGGTATGTGGAGACTTGAACTCATCTATCACTCAAAAGTCTATCTACTCTATCTCCTATTTGAGACAAAAGTCGTATACCTATATAGACTTCGATTATACACATTTGATATTTCGAGCTGAGTTTAACTCGCTTACATATTTCTCAAAATATGTGTTGGTAAGCTTTCGCTTTAACCAAGTTTATCTTATATTCTTGATGAAAGTCAAAAGATGATCATGTAAAAATCGCCTGGTAACATCTTATATGATTTGTGTGAGACAGTCATTTGGTGTAGACTCGGAATGTTTCGTATTGATCTACCGATCACTATAAAATTGCTTTGAAGCTAATAGTTTGTGTGAGACAGCTATTGTCGTCTTCTAAGAATGTTTCAATGATTGAAATGGGAGTTTAGAACAATTAACCATGATTGGATATAGCACAGTATGCGTACTTGTATGCTAACTGTTGCAAGTTATTCCAAGTCCGGGAACCATAGTATGCATATCCGTATGCGTACTGGTTGGTTAGTTGAAAGTACGGGAACTTAGTATGCATACCCTTATGCGTACCGGCGTAAGTTCAAGTTCGGAAATTCAACTGAGTTTGGTAGTGTACGACAGTATGCGTACTCGTTCGCATACGTGCGAACCCAGACCAAGTCCGGCCACTTAGGTATGCGTACCCGTTTGCATACTTGAGTAGGTTATGTTCTAAAATCGGTTTTTTCATGAACTAATACATTTATAAATCAAGGAATACAATCTTTTGTAAACCGTGGCTATAATGTTCATTAATTGATTCGAGTGAATCGAAATCGATTTTGCTTCAATTGTGGGTTGTATACTTCTACGAGAATATAAACAATTGAACAACTCTATAACTAGTTTCATTTGAGTCATTTGAACTAGTTGTGTTAAGATGAACAAGGTTGATATGAAAGTGTTCATATGGCTAACTTCGGTTAACTATTGTTGAGCCAAAAAGGTGTACACATTTAGGTACGGTTACCCATATCTAAATGAAGTCACTTTTCATTTGTGTGTAACAAGCTAAGTTCGATCTAACTGTTGAAAGATACTAGATTGAGTCTAATCAGGTTTTCATCTAACGGTGAATATTGAATGCTTTGTTACGAAGGTAACATTGATTGCAAACCCTGATTTGAAGACTATATAAGGGAGAACTCTAGCAACTGGGAAACCTAATCCCCACACCTCCTGTGCGATACTAGTTGCGACTAGAGTCGATTCTCCTTTAACCTAGGTTTTTCTAAAACCATTATAGGTTAACGACTTAAATACTTCATTGGGATTGTGAAGCCAGACCCAACTATTTTCTATGTAGTTGCGTGTTCTGATCTTGCTTTATTTTATCGTATTGAGTACTATCTTCTCTAAGATTTGCTCGAGATTTAATCTCCGATAGGCAAGATAAAAAGTAGTCACAAACATCTTCGTCTCATCGTTTGTTATTCCACAATATGTTTTTTCACTACCATACGATTAAGATTATTGTGAGGTGATTGATATTACTAGGCTGTTCTTCGGGAATATAAGTCCGGTGTATCAATTGGTTCCTGTTCACCTTGATTTATCAAAAGAAGGAACAAAACTCATAGGTATTTCTGTGGGAGACAAATTTATCTATTCAATAGACTTTTCTGTGTGACACAGATTGGTTTATCAAGTCTTCGACTTTGGGTCGTAGAAACTCTTAGTTGTAGGTGAGATCAGCTAAGGGAATCAAGTACGTAGAGTCCTGCTGGGATTCAGAGGCGTAAAGAACGCGACTGTACCTTAATCAGTGTGAGATTGGTTAGGGCTCAACTACATTCCATCCCGAAGTTTACTGTAATCCAATCCCCCTTAACTCAGACTAGCACTACATCTTCAAACCAAACAACACAGCACAACAACCTTCAATAACTTACATACTCATCTCAATTGAACCTCAGTTCATTCATCCAAACCTTAACCAACCATTACAGTAGCATCAACAACACCTTTCTTGCAACTTGACTCATTACACAATTCATAGTTCTTCTTCCACAGTTACCATCGATTCTAACTTCATAACCACCACCTGAACCTAACCACCAGACCTAACAATTATCTAATATAATCAAGACCCTGTTATTCAAATCCAATAACGGTCATAAACTCGGCTTA
>JAJJMB010003267.1:627-66017 GCA_023531105.1 Papaver atlanticum | reverse complement strand
ACACTCCACCATTACTTCCATTTTACTTCTTAAACTGAGACTTTTTATCTTCATGTCTGCAACAACAACAACATCAACATAAACTCAACTTTTCAAGATCTATCTATTGGTACTAGTTTCATATCTATATTATTGTTAGATTAATTTCTATTACTTAAAGTTCATCTCTAACTAATCGAGTCATTAGCGTCTTAGTCGTCTCTTGACTGGTCTAATAGCGTTGAGGAGCTTGAGAATCTTTACAATGTATACCATTGATAATTTATGGAGTCAAAACCCACCGTGGGATAAAATACTAAAAGTTAGTCCATCCGACTCTTCCATGACCAGATTAGATTTTTTTTGAAATGATTCAAAATTATCAACACCTATAACTATTGCTAACTCAGCTAGACCGTTGCTAAAACCTTTGAATGGGATATAAGAACATTATTCTTGAAAAAGGAAAGATCTTATCCGGTCACTTAGAAACCGGATGGAAGAAAAAATATTCTTTCCTCCGGACACTAAGTGACCGGATGGGAGAAAAATATAATTAAAAAAATATATATCTTGACACTTAATGTCCGGATGGGCTATCCGGTCAGCCTATGACCGGATGGATACTCTATAGTGACCCCCTCAAACTTGTGGAGTAACATCTGGACTTCACAAACATATGGATGCTAAATTCACCCATAGTGACCTTTTTAGTCCATAAGATGCGGATCATCATAAAGATGTGGATGATTTTCTTTCCCATAGGAGTTGCCCTTATAACCACAAATTGACCATGTTTTCTTTTCTTTTTTCTCTCTAGTGGTGGTTGGTATAGAGAGGTTTGCGTTCACAGAGGTTGTGTTAAAACTTGTAACATATCTAGGTTATAAGATTCGCATTCAAATTGAACAGTTTGGTTGGAGTTTAAATTTGGGGAAGAACATCAATTAGGGTTCTCCAAGCTAACGGCCATGTTAACGGTGTTAACTAAATATATTTTATTTATTATTTTTAATTAATTACTAAACAGAAGTCAAGATTTGACGGGTCAGCGCAGGTCAACGTCATTTCCAGGTACCAAACACTAAGTTGTACAAATGTTAGACCAAACACTAATTCTGGACAAAATATAAGTACCAAAAACCATATAACCCAAAAAGGAAACAACACAAACAGAGAAACTATAATTCGTCAATTTTATTAATCAAAATTAATTTTAGTAAAATGTCAGCACACCAAAAAGTTAATTTTTTTTAGTCCACCTAAGCGCCACCTGAGAAGCTGTTCATGAAGGTTGTCTAAAAATGTTGTTCAAATCATTTTCGAATTAGACTAGGTACCATTGTGTTATTCTCCTAAGAGTGTCTACAATCACGCGATTATAACCAAAGAGAAAAGACTAGAAAATACCATTTTTTTTAGTTTATAGTCTGTGTTAAACACGACGGGTGACGAGAAAATTATAGTCAAGCGCACGTATAATCTATGCCTGAAACTGAATGAACGTATAATCAGCGTCTCAATCACAGGCGAACGTATTGTATACGCTTGAATCATACGTAGATTATAGCTACGCCTGATATCGGACGGACTTTAAATATCCGTTTGAAATGAAACGGATGCAATACGTGCGCCTGACAAACATGCGTGAACTTAAACTTTGCCTGATGGGGCGAACATTATAACTACGTTTGTCACATGCGAAGATTAAAATCACGCCCACTTCTTTGCTAATTTTTTTTTATTGAATTTAAGATGAGGGAATACATAAATGACACGTGTTCATTGAATATTCTTTCATCAGTGTAACCATTGCATATTCTTTATTTTTCAATCCTAAAGAATAAATTTGGGGACTATACCCAAAGTTGGTCCGAAAGCGTAGCGCAGTGGGATGGACCATAGGTATATTTAGTATGGAAAACTAGGGTTTGAGACTAAATGTAGTCGCCAACCCAGACTAAATCAACATATAATGGGGCGTAAGTATTGAGAGCGTGAGTGTTTAGGCGAGAGTATAGTGACCGTTTCATTTTGGGCGTGAGTATAATTAACGTACGAGAGTTGAGCGGAGATAAAATACGCGTCTGAATGAGGCGCACTTATAAAATCTACCGGGAAATATATATACAATACATTGTGAGGCGCTAATATAATGTTATCCTGGTGTAGGGCGATGTTTAAATGTCCGCCTGGTGTAAATCACACCCCACTACATTAAGCTAATAAGTCCGCCCCTCAACAGGCGTGCTTTCTATCTCCGTGTCACATCTGGCATGGGTAATAAATACGCCTCACATTAAGCGGCCACAATACCTGCGTCCCATTCACACGGATACAATACATACGCCTCACCGTCAAGCGCCCACAATATGTGCGTCCAACTTCAAGCGTTGTTATAAGGTCTGCCAAACTAAAATTTAGTCGTTTTCCATTGCGGTTCACCTCAAAAAAAGCCAATTTTTTTTAGCTTTTAGTATGGCATTTGGTCTTTAGTCCCCCTCATGACTGTGGTTGCTCTAAGACATGTTCATTGAAGAAAGGCCCAATTTGTACAGTTAAATTCCTTTTACATTTTTCGTTTTTACATGAAAGTTCCACCGCCTTTCTTTTCTAGCAGTGCTACTTTCTTTCCTACAAATATTCTACTTAGACGGGATGTTAAGTAATTACTAAATGGAGGTATGAACTCATCCCAAACCTTGTAACCAGGCGTAAGTATAAAGTCCGTTTGATGTTAGGCGAACGTATTAGATACGCCGGATGGGGCGTTAATATAATGTTCGCCTGACTCAAACAAAGGTAAAATGTTCGTATGTCACCGGGCATACTTTATATCCACGCCCCCATCAGGCATAGCTTATATATTCGCCCCATTCAAACGAAGTTTTATTATACGCCTGGATTATATGCCTAGTGTTGATGGTGGTTTTTAGTGTAGGGCGAAAACTGTAAAAGTCTGTCTACCTGACCCGGCATCAGAAGTAGTAGACCTTGATATGTCTATATTCCGCAAGGAATTTGAAGAATATATCAAAATCTGATGAGTGCCTATGTCTCTCTTCATATTATATTGACATGACATGACAATTAGTGTTCGCTCAAAGCAGAGTAACATGAATTTCCCGAAGTGTCAGGATTAAGATGTGCATGGAAGTACTCAATTAGAGGCATGCAAGGTTATGCTGTCCTCTGAAATATAATTAGTGATTTGTATGAATGCGCAAAATTCACCAGAAATTGATTGATTTTGTGTCAGCCCACAAATTCAATCTTTCCGACCTAATTTTACTAATTTACAAAAATTAGGTCTTTTTTGCGGCCTGCGCAATATCTCGAACCTTATTGGTCGAGACCAAACCTAGGTAAGCTAGGAAATTAATCCGCCATGGACTAGTGGGAGCAAAATCCTACCAAAAGTGGAAAACAAGAAATAAAGAGGAACTGCAGCAAAGGGAGGTGTAGCCACGCCACTTGGCCGACCGATCTGCTCAAGCAGGCGCCACCCGTGGCCGATCAGCCACACTCCATGTTTATGCTTGTCGGGCCCCCTTGCCCATCGACCAATCAGATAGCTTTAAATGCTCAACATGCACTTTCAATTAAAAGTGGAAGTTGGTTGGTCGACGTACTTAATTCCTTAAGGAATTGGACATAGGCTGCCTATGTCAGTCTCAAAACGATCACGACCGTACGTTTTGGATGGTCGATTTATCAAGTCTAGCCACCTCCTAACATGGTCGGACAAGCACTATCACGTACACCGGCGATCCCACTAGTGCTTAGGACAATCGGAATCCTTCCAACTCGCAAGCGGAGCCATTAAACGATTACCCAAAGTGGGTTGGCCGCGTGAGTTACAAAGCCCTAATTTATGTTAGGAACACTATATTTCTGCCGCAAAACGATCTTGGCCGTCCAACTCCGCCAGTTGGATTGACCGGCCTAGATTCAATCTTAATCAACGAGAAAGGTGCGGATACACTCACCAGCGGCCCGGCTATTGTGCTGGCCGATCGAACAACTCCCAGCACGCGGCTAACACCAAAAACCGTTAGCCCAAAGTAGGTTGGCCACATGGATATTAAACCCTAAATTGAATTAACAGCAGTATATAACTGCCGCAAACCATCTCGGTCGTCCAACTTCGCTAGCCGAATCAACCTGCCTAGATCTAATTTTAGGGGACCAATGAGACATCACCGTGATCACCGGCCACCCCTCTTCCATAAGGAACAATGGTCCAAGCCACGGTATGCCTGTATGGTTCCTAAACGATCGCCCAAAAATGGCTAGTCGCGCTGCCCATAGGAATTTTAATAAATTCAGCAGCAGCCGCTAAATGTCGCAAATCATCTCGGACGTCCAACTTCGCTAGCCGAATTGACTGGCCTAGATCAAATCTTAGCAACCAATAAGATATCACCGTGGTCGCTAGCCGTCACTCTCCTATAAGGAAAGATCGGCATACCTTTGGCACGCATGAATGGCTCCCAGCAGCTTCTCGAAAATGGCCGGTCATGTTCTTTTTAAGATATTAGGCTCCGCGACTAATTTAAACAAGCCTTACAAGACGATGCTTCGATTATTTTAAGCCGCTTGTTTAAAAGCGATGCATATAATGTATCGATTACAAACGAAGTTTTATAAATATCGATTTCACAAATAATTTAATTATTTGACCTAAGAAGCGTTACGTGTTATTTCTTACGGCAAGCCTCATGGCTTGACTTGTAATACATGACCACCCGCCGCCTAGCTTGCGCGTGATTGGTCAAAATAACTAGGTCTTGCAAACAAAACCCACTCAACAACCTGCTGCATATTTTCACGAAAATACTCGAGACATCAAACATGTCACAAACTGGGGGATGTTCATCAGGGTATTGGTCTGGCGGTTTACAACGTGCGGCGTGCAACACGCTCATTATGAGAAAGTTTCAGGAAAGACGGAAAGTTAGTGGCAGCAGAGAAGTAGTGGGTGTACACCAACCCGTCTTCCCTCATTAAAAGACGTGGTTTTCAACATTTTCACACGATCCCACTTCTCCATCACTAAACTACTCCCACTTCCTATGAGATCAGGGTGCGTTCAACTATGACTGATATAAATAGGTTTTCAACCTATTTCAACTTACAACGGTTATCAACAGAAGTATCCAGAAAGCACCAAGAACATATAGCTTACATTCCGCAAGCAAGTTCCATATTCTGACACAAGTCATAAAAAACCAAACCTTCAGAGTTAACCATTCTGATCTCAACACCTTCTTCGCTTCCCTCCCTAAGATCAGCCCTTCTCCTTCATTTTGTAACCGAAGCAAGGCTGGAACGGCTATTTCTTGGTTTAGGCCAATATTGTACATATTGATCTATCGAATCTAAAGTACTCCCGTGAAGTGCATTTGTTTAGGGTTTGGATTCGTTTCTCGGCGACACGCCCAAATTTACCATTTCCAACAGAATCAGTTTTTACCCCAAAACAACTGGCGACCATAGTGAAAGATTAATCTCTCGGTTGCAAGATCAATTTTCAATTTCATACCAATTTTCCCAAATTCAAGATGGTGGATCTTAGGTCTTGGTCATCCCGATGCCGCTAGCGCTGATAGTACTCCTGGCGCCACTATCCCTACTGTTAACACCAATATACCGACTGCCAGCACAGTCAACACATTTCATGGTGTTACATCCTCTAGCACCAACACCGGCAGCATAAGAAGCATCCCCTTTGGCGTGACGCCCCCTATCACCAGAGCTAGAGCCGTTGCTACACCTAATATTTCTTCGAGCGTGACACCTCCAATCGTCACCATAGCTGCTATCACTTCTTCGTCAGGACGGGAGACTGGAGGAGCCAGAGGAAACCAACCTCCTATTACCATTGCCGATTTGATAGAGAGACAGGAAGTTTTTTCCAAAGCTCGGACGAACATGGATACAACTTAAAAGGAGGTACTCACTTTTCTCAAGACGCTGATGGAAAGATTACCACTAGAACCATGCCAACCGCAAATGGAGCAGACAAGGAATACTTTCATGACTCCTGGCGCGAGTACTTCAACAAGGCGTATCTTTATGGATGAAGAAATTCGTGTAGCTCCTGAACGGCCGTCAGAAAGGAATCAACAATCCAACTTTATCACATGAGAGGACCTAGAACGACTTCTCTAGAATTGAGGCAGGGAAAATCCAGCTACCATTCATCAGCACCAACCTCCTTATCCTCCCGACGTGCAAAGAGTTCCTCTTCCAAGAGGATATTTTTCTCCCCAGTTTTCCCTTTATGACGGTACGGGTAATGCTTGTGAACACATTTTCATTTTTTGGAATCACTAGGGGAGCATGAATATAACCACGTCCTCCGCCTGAAAGAATTCTCAAAATCACTCACTAGAAGGGCGTACACCTGGTATAATAACATTGCACCAAACATCATAGCCAATTGGTGTGAAATGGTTATTGCTTTCTACAAGAAATATTTCTTTGTATCTGAGCAAATCACCTTGTCAGACTTTGGAAGGATGTTTCAGCGAAACAATGAACATCCAAATGATTATGTCAAGAGATCCAGGATTCAAGCGCTAGATTGTCATGACCCAAACGTGACTGAACATCAATTGGTGGAGCTGTGCATTAATGGCGTGGTACCTGTCTATCGCGCTTTACTGGAGAACCTGCGCTTCCATACATTCTCTGAACTTTATGAAGCTGCTAAGCGGTCGGCCACAACAGCACAAGCCTTGCTGGAAAGAACCAGGCCCGCCAGGAATGAAGATGCACGTGAGACTCGCGGGAACATACGTCTCATCAACAAACAATACAACACTCAACCCTCTGTAAGTGTGGTGGGTAAAGGAGAAAAGATAAAAGCTCTATCTGCAGAACAACAACCCAAACGTGCGGCACCAACGTAGCAGAACCGAAAAGCTGTGACTAAGACGCCTGCACAGCAACAAGAAACCGGAGAGGCTTCTCTAAACTTCCCGTTTCCGATTGAAGAGTTAATCGAACTCCTAGAAGCATGGATTCAAGATGATGCTATCAAGCTACCTCCTCTCAGACGTCCACCAACCGAGGAAGAAATGGCAAATCCCAAATATTGTCGTTACTATAGGTTCGTCAATCACCCAACCAGTGACTGTAACAAATTGAAGCGCATTTTCAAGGAGAAGGCGGATGCAGGAGAACTTCAATTAGACACTGAAGGAGTTCACAGAGATCCTCTTCCCGTCAGGAGTTGCATGATCTCTGGGGACTCTGTCCACAAAACCGTACAGTCCATGATGGAACATTTATGTGAGATTCTGTATTTCTCCAAGGCGCAGAGTCAAGACATATTTGCAGCCCTCAACCGTGTTGTATCAGGCAAGCAACAATAGGGGAGCTTCTGCACACAAGGAATCAAGGAGGAGCCGCTTCACCAAAAATAAAAGAGGGGAAATAATAGAAGGAGAAATAAACTGACGTAGGTGAGTTATATGAAAGGAAGAAACTCATCCTTTGGGCCATAACGGCCGATCAAAGCCTTTTAATGTTCGTGGTCATTGCCAGCATCACCGCATATGCTCGCCTAAAGCTCGTAGACGTAGCTACCACTGCTTATGCCTCTCCGCTCATCCAAGATTCATGGTCATGGTTACCAAATCCCATGACCACCATCACCACGCCTCTCCCTGCCGTGTCCGTAGCCACCATTCCTCCCTGTCAAGGATCGTGACCGTAGACATCCAAGCTCCAGCCAACTTGTTTTGTTTCCACCAAAAAGCAGTTTCTTCTGATAATAGCTGCTGCCAAGAACCGTTGCTGCTTGTTTGTTGATACCATCCAGAGCTTCACCATAGCAACAACAACTACATACAAAGGTAATCCGAACCTATGCATATTATATTTTCCCATGGAGGAAGTAATAGAGTCACCAGTACGGAGGTAAGATGATGATATATTTATTATGGTAAACCCATCGACCATACAAGATAGAACCATGTAAACCACACTTGGGGACTTAGGATCGACACAGAATCCCTTCACCGTCAAGGACCTCTTCAACTCAGCTGAGACGGTCAACCAAAAAACCATGACAAGGTCACCACTCTTCAAAGATGTAGCATAAGGATATCATCAACTCCCTGTCTGGAAGGCGCCTGACCAACAAGAAGTATTTGGTTCAGCCATTCATAAGCGTTGTTGTCAATAAAAAATCGAAGAGGAGAGTCACGTCTCAGCAATCCACACAGACCAATTGCGTCATGTCTGCCACATCACCTACTCAGAACTCAGCACCGCCTACCCAAGGACTGCATCGCATCAACAACAACATCGCCGACAAAGTCAGATTTGGTGTTTCTATATTTCTAATTTCCTATGGAAATGGCGTATGGGCTGCCAAGAAGTTTGGATACAATACAGATCTATCAAGTGCGACTCCCGCCCGTTGATCAACAAATGACGAATCCAAAAGATTGCCGCCTTCATCAATTCGTCAACCACCTTACCAGCGAATGCAATGGAAGTACATCTTTCAGGAGAAAATAGGCTCAGGATTATTACACCTGGGGACTGCCAGCACGGGATGCCTTCACGTCCCTCAACCAGGTTATTTCCGATATCAGCATCATCACTTTCAAAGCTTTACGATCCGTAGGAATTTATCAACATGAAGCCGTACATGTGCATCGAAGACTCCAAAAGTACACCGTAGAGATATTTTCACATGTCCGGCCACGCCATCGGATCTAGTACGCATCTACAACTCCTTACAAGGCCGCATCATATTCCAAAACCGACTCAAAAATACATCTATAGTGATCAAACAGAAGTGTAACTTGGAACCTCCCAATCGCATCCCATCTCATACAAGCATCACAAGCATATCATCGCAATCAGAAGGGTAAGAATAGGCTTATGAGCTAAAGAGTCAGAATAAATACAATTTTGTTCCAGTCAATGCTCCGGAATTTAAGGAACATTTTTATTGCGACTCAGCAGTCCAGACACCAAACAACTTAAAGTCAAGGCATCTTGAAATTGAGCGCAATGGAGTTTGGAAAATTTTGAAATCCACTGGAGAGGCTAGATACTCATTTTTATGGAGACATGACCTTATTACACATTCCGGAGAGGATTGATGGTACAGCTTCTAAACCCTCTGGTCCGGAAAGAAGAATTATCACTCGATTAGGCAGCGGAAATATCTCCAGGAGTTCACTCAGGATTTGATGAAATTTCAAAGCCGTGGAAGTTAAACGTACAACTAAAGTTCATACTTGCAAAGAGAAAAAGAAAGAACAAGATGTACTTACCTTGCCACTGACGATTGGCATGCTCGTGATGGAGCTGCTGACAGTAACGAAGAGGAGTCGGCTGCTGCTGACAGTAACGAATAGGAGTCGGCTGCTGCAGACGAAAGCACGGAGCCATACGAGCAACAAAAAACATAAGAGGGTCGATACCCTTTTTTATACGAACAGAGTTTCCAGAGTTCGAACGGAAGAAGGATTCCTTCTTGCTCCATAAACGGGAATAGATGGTCGGGCCCACCACACTCACACCCCATATCCGAGCTACCAACATGCTACTATGAAGTCCACTAGCCGCGCAGTCCCGCTGCTGCAGGCCGATTAGAATTTTCCTAGTATCATCTATATACTTCATCTTATTAGTTTTGTTTTTCGTTTGTCACCATCTAGTGCTTACCCCGCAACAATGTCATTGTTACGTGCTAAGCAGGGGACTTAATGTTGATGGTGGTTTTTAGTATAGGGCGAAAACTGTAAAAGTCTATCTACCTGACCCGTCATCAGAAGTAGTAGACCATAATCCTTACAAATGAGGCACCGTTGCCTACATTCCATGAAGCAAGAATGTTGCATTCTTCTCAAACTCAGAACTTATTTTTACTGCCTATGCACAACTGGTTAGTCTTGTCTTTACCCTTCTCCAAAATCAACTTCAGTAGCAATAATTTTTGATTTGAAGTCGACAAGAACATCCGCTTATGGTTACGATCAAATGTAGGTCTTTGGACACCTTTGTCCAAGCATATTGATCACACTCATAAACCAGGTGCAATCACACTCCTTGTGCACATCTAGCATCAATGAAGAACTCTTTGCAAACACAAGACCGCGGTGTATCGGTTTTTCCCTAACTTGCGTTTCTTTCTTCAGCCTTTCCATAAGCTTTATGCTAGATGAGAATTGGCCATCCAATTCTTCTTTCATGGCATCACATTGCCACAAAAATTATTGGTTCGCAACCAGACTTTGCATTACCACCAAGGTACATGCATTCGAGAGAGATAACTTTAATCTTCCATCAAACTGGCTACGATGAGACACCTTCAATTCTATCGCATAGACAGGTTCTCCATCTTCTTTTCCACTGCAAAGGCCAACAACATCTTTGCATTCAGGAATTTTCGCAAAATTCCCATTACCACATGTAATGTACTCGTTACTAATAACACTACGAATATATGCATTTCTAATGCATAATCTTCGCATACTTGTGAGAAACATGGACTTTAAACATCTGACTTGCACCATAAAAGTCAGCATACTCTTTAGTTTTGTCATGCAGTCACTTGAAAACCCGGTTTCCAATGATTCTCGCATGTTCATCTAACATTTTGGGAAGGAATTTTGACACCTTTGTCATAAACTTTCTTGGCTTGTTGCTACTTCAAAGTTCATTCCAATTGATCTTTCCACACAATACTAACTTCTTATAGTCTCCACTACTAAAGAAACCCAAATGCTTCACCACTGAATTCGACAAACAAATGACACCAACTTGAGCAAAAAGAGAGAAAAATCAAAAACTGTGTCCCCAAACACGGCTCTGATACCTGCTGTCACACGCCCATTTATTCGCCTAAAATTTTCATGGGACATGACCGACAATACTCTGTGGTTCAGTTAATCAACTTCACCCACAAGTACTCAGTCTTTCATACTTGCATCAAAGTATACATCTGCCTTCACTCTTAAGGCAATACGCAACGGAAGTCTTCATCTTCTTTCACTCTAACTCTTTATGCCCCCATAAGCATAAAAGGCTTGCCATGCATCAAACCAATTGATCAACTCACAAAATCAGCAACATCATAAACACAAAGAATAATGCAACAAACCCATTTTATTGCACTAAAAGAAGATTACATACAACAGTCCATCACATGGACCAAACAGGCCATTCACCCTCTTGGTGAATGCCTTAACACTCTCCACAATCAGTGGTTCTTCTCTCAATTTAACAACACCAAACTTATTAATCTCTAAGCTATTTATACAAGATACAGATCAGGCCAAAACTTATATGCAACCGCTTGCACATTCTACAGACAGGCACATGTCCACATGGTAGTTTTCCTATCTGCTTTTCAACTGCCACCTTTTGTGTTGTCTTGTAGATTGAAGCCACACTTGTGTTGAATGGTTAGAGACACTCTAATAAGATTATAAACTTGCTTTATAGCCGTTCCAACTTGTCTTACATCATTTGCATGCGCACAAAGCCAATAAAAAACACTTGAGCCATAATGCGCCACTTTTATGTCACTTTTGCGCCTCACCGCATTAGGCCTTTCTATGAACTTTCTAGGACACTTTAGCTAAGCCAAACTCATGCCAACATGATTTATAACTTATGCCAATATGTGCCATATGCTCATATATATTATTCTTTCTTTACTTAGCCAATTGCTCGACAATAGCAATGTCACTCTTGCATTACTAGCTTGTTTGCATTATTCAAGCTTTGGCCAACCTTGAACTAATGCATAGACCAACTCTTGGCATATTCTACCTTCTTGCATCATCCTTGAGTTTGGTCCAACTCAATTCCATGGATATGCCTTAATGCCAACATCGCATGTTGCATCTTGTCTCTTTGGCCTCGCCTTTCCCTCAATGAAGCTTCATTGTGTCGGCCAATAAGCTTCATTACTTAGACAAATGTATTTACAGTGTATCGCTACCTTTGCGCGTCACTGGCCCTGTAGGGTCTTGTTATTTCAGCACTTGACAATTTATGCAGTATCGCGCAATCATCGTCGGACACTGACTTGGCCTGCAATACTGTAACGCGCAATCATTATGCATCACTTGCCTGACCTGTAATACAAGCCTAGGAGGAGGGTGCCCATATCATCTATAAGACGGTATTTAGCATAATATATAGTTGGTATCCGATAATTGCATTAGGGGTGTCTTTATCCTTTGCATGACTTGTTTAGATGTATGTTTTTGGTGGCTTGGTAGCCGTTAGATCTAGGGTAGTTAGTCGAATAAAGCTTTATAAGAAGTCAGAGTCTGTATTAAAGTGGCATGAACGAATGAAATGAAAAAATTAGGATGCGCTCTTCGAGTGTAGAGGTTACCCTTGCTTTCCGTTCTATCAATTGTTGCTTAGATTCTCTTATTATCGTGTCAATATCAGCTTGGTATATGACATGTTCCAAGAGTCCTTTTACAAGAAAATTTACACATCACTTTGATTCTTCCAAATCAAAGAATTCATATAAATATTCTCAGAAGGAATATCAAAGATGTCATCACAAAAGGAAAGAGAACCTCAAGCCTAGCAATACATGGAAGTGGGTACCAAAGAAGTCTGTAGAACTGAACCGGAAGGAATACAGTTAACCCTCTAGCTCATCTACGCATAAGGTAATACCTACATATCTTAATTATAGTCTTTTCTATGATAAGTTTGGTACATCCTACAAGATAAGTAAGATTTCTAAGAAAATGGATAAGGGGAAACTCTTTACAATTATTGAAGAAACTAGTCTGTCTCATTAGGGTACTTAGTATCTTGAATTCATACACTAACTCATGTAGTGCTCAATTTTTTTTTGATGGGTTTAGTGTATATAGCACAATAGTCAAAAGCTTGCGAGATTTATGGAAGACATTCACAAGAAGGCACTTTCTTAAACCCTGATAATATAAAAGTTTCGGTTCTTTTATTTTGGAAGAGAATATATCTGCCTTCCATAATCAGTGACCAACTTTTTCATAAACTATTGTTATTTATAATTAGTTTCGGTATTCTCTTATAGAGAAACTTGTATATTCCTATTAGAACAAGAGTTATATATAATACAAATTATCATGCAAAACTCTTTGCAAGGGTTTCAGAAAGGTATGCTGAAAAAATGGCTTTTGATCCCTCTTTGTACTCCAATCCTATTGGTTTAGATGGAAATGGAGTTATATTTTTCAATAATATCAATCCATCGTATTCCATGATCGATTATGAAAAAGAGTTCCACAAAACGGAACATACATGTGCAGAAACAAAGTTAGAAGTCATGATGTTGAAGCGTTCTCTTGAAAAATCTCTACTTGTTCAAGCTCATCTTGTTAAACAACAAGAAATTCTTTAAAAGAGATTAAATGAAGGAGAACCTGATATGCTCACAGTTGAGGAACTATAATTTTATCAAGGATCTCTTCAAGGAATTTGAAGAATTATTCCTATTAAATGAAGAAGATCGCAACACCATGAAGAGACTTGATTTTCAAATCCTTTCTATGAGAATAGACTAATCTGTTAGAGCACTGCTTGGTCGAACTCTCAAGTGTTGCTATCTCAAGCTTCTTTGTCAAGTTTAGTGGCCAAATATAAGTCTTGATTTCTAGTCTACTTATAGCTAAGTCTCGAATTAGGATAGTAAGTGTAGTTGAGCTTTAGACTTCACGGCGTTCATCGAATGAACACGAAGAACTACTCAAGGGAACTTGTGGAACTTCATCAACAAAAGGCATGTGGAGACTTGAACTCATCTATCACTCAAAAGTCTATCTACTCTATATCCTATTTGAGACAAAAAGTCATATTGCTATATAGACTTCAATTATACACATTTGGTATTTCAAACCGAGTTTATCTCGCTTATCTATTTCTCGAAATATGTGTTGGTAAGCTTTCGCTTTAACCAAGTTCATCTTTTATTCTTGACAAAAGTAAAAAGATGATCATGTGAAAATCTCCTTGTAACATCTTACATGATTTGTGTGAGACGGTCATTTGATGTAGACTCGGAATGTTTCGTATTGATCATTCGATCACTTGAAAATTGCTTTGAAGCTAATAGTTTGTGTGAGACAGCTATTGTCGTCTTCCAAGAATGTTTCAATGATTGAAATGATGGTTTAGAACATGTAACCATGATTGGATATAAACATAATGTGTAATCACCTTTGTGTAAAGTCCAAAACCGGGAACCATGGTATGCGTACCCGTATGCGTACTGGTTGGTTGTTGAAAGTCCGGGAACTAAGTATGGGTACCCGTATGCGTACTGGTGGAACCAAACTCAGTCCGGCTACTTAGGTATGCGTACCCATTTGCATACTTAAGTAGGTTATGTTCTAAAATCGGTTTGTTCATGAACTAATACATTTATATAATAAGGAATGCAATCTTTTGCAAACCGTGGCTATAATGTTCATGAAATGATTCGAGTGAATCAAAATCAATTTTGCTTCAATTGTGTCTTGTATACTTCTATGAGAATATAAACAATTGAACAACTCTCTAACTAGTTTCATTTGAGTCATTTGAACTAGTTATGATAAAGATGAATAAGGTTGATATGAAAGTGCTCATATGGCTAACCATTGGTTAATTATTGTTGAACCAACTAAGTGAACATGTTTTGATACGGTTACCTTTATCTAAATGATGGTACATTTCATTTGTGCATAACAAGCTAAGTTCGATCTAATGGTTGAAAGATATTAGCTTGAATCTAATCAGGTTTTCATCTAACGGTGAATATTGAATGCTTTGTTACCAAGGTAACTTAGACTGCAAACCCTGATTTGAAGACTATATAAAGGAGAACTCTAGCAACTGGGAAAACTAATCCCCATACCTCATGTGTGATACAAGTTGCGACTAGAGTCGATTTTCCTTTAACCTTAGGTTTTTCACGAAACCCTGTAGGTTAACGACTTGAAGACTTCATTGGGATTGTGAAGCCAGACCCAACTATTTTATCTGTAGTTGCATGTTCTGATCTTGCTGTTTTCTATCGTGATTGAGTACTATCTTCTTTAAGATTTGCTCGGGATTTATTCTCCGATAGGAAAGATTGAAAAGTAGTCACAAACATCTTCGTCACATCGTTTGTGATTCCACAATATCTTGTTTCGTTAATTGATTAAGATTATTGTGAGGTGATTGATAATACTAGGCTGTTTTTCGGGAATATAAGTCCGGTTTATCAATTGGTTCTTGTTCACCTTGATTAATCAAAAGACGGAACAAAACTCATAGATTTATCTGTGGGAGACAGATTTATCTATTCAATAGACTTTTCTGTGTGAGATAGATTTGTTTATCAAGTATCCGAATTTGGGCCGTAACAACTCTTAGTTGTGGGTGAGATCAGCTAAGGGAATCATGTGCGTAGAATCCTGCTGGGGTTCAGAGACGTAAGGAGCGCAACTGTACCTTGATCAGTGTGAGATTGATTAGGGCTCAACTACATTCAAGTCCGAAGTTTGCTTGGTAGTAGGCTAGTATCTGTAGCGGCTTAATACAGTATGGTGTTCAAATCTGGACTAGGTCCCGTGGGTTTTCTGCATTTGCGGTTTCCCCGTTAACAAAATTTCTGGTGTCTGTGTTATTTCTTTTCTACATTATATTTTGTTATATAATAGAAATATCACATGTTGTGTGTTATAGATCAATCAGTTCTTGAATTCGGCCTTTAGGTTGTTGATCGAATTGATTGACACTTGAACATTGGTCTTTGGTACCGTTCAAGTTATTTATCTTATTCAATTGGGCTCACAAATCCCTATTTGTTTGATTACGGATTGAATTGAGAAATTGAAATATAAACTCTTTGATATACTTTTCTTAAGATTGAGTCTAACTGTCTAGTTGATTCTCTTGAAAGTATATTGGAGTTTGTCCATACAGATTGCTAAGCGAAATATTGGGTGTGGTTGTTAGACCCCCGCTTTTTCAATTGGTATCAGAGAAGGAAAACACTTTAAACCTGATAAGTTTGTGTTTGACTGATCCCTAAAGTCTATCTCTATGGGATTATTTTTTTGGAACTTGCTCTTGGCATCTGTAACGCACGCCAGAGTTCCTTAAAGACTGTTCAGAGCTTATTATCCATTAGACCTCTGGTCTCTCGTGATAATCTCGTTCCATCTAAGACCTTGGAAAACTTAGATGATGAGGAACAGTCTAAAGGAAAAAATAAAAGTTCTTCTAAGAAAATTCGTTCTAGAAAACGTGGTCAACACTCAAAGATATGGAATCTCACTAGATTAACTCTTAATCTTTTTGAGGAATACTATCGTGATGGATCAATTGAGAAAGATCTATTTAGAGCCTTCGAAAGCGTTTTTAAATTCTTAGAAAAACTTCATTCGATTGAGGAAAAGAATCGTTCTGATAAAAGTTATGTACCTGTCAAATCATGCATTCGTGATGTACGAACAATCCTTACTACCAACTCATGTGAAATTGATAAAAAGATTTCTGGTGAGTTCGGTATAGGTTCTAATTGTCAGAAAAAATCATTCCTTGGTCATAAGAAAAAGATTTAAAAAAATTATATTAACCCTGAGTATCATCATTACTATGATTATACTTCTGGCACATTTCACAAATATCAACCAGGAAAGTTGCATGAGAATCTCTCTACATATCTTGCCACTTGGTAACAAGCTTGGCTCTACCCCATTTGTATATAACTTGAGATGGGTGATAGACACATTTATGTGTCTATTTTCATCACTATTGTGTATATTGTTAGTACCCATTTTTGTACTTATTATGGTGTTTTATGTGTTTGTAGGTATTTTTGGGCAATAAACATTTTTGGAGAAATCGGCTCGAAAAGTTGATAAATGCACCCGAAGGACACCTGCTATTCGGACTCTCAGTTTGGATAAGGGGTACTTCAATTACTAAGGGGCACTCACTTGCTATTTACACCCAAGGACACCCCAAGTGTTAAAAGCACCCAGCAGCAGGATAAGGGGCATCATCTTTACCGTTTGGATGCTGTTAAACAGGGAATTTTTCTGATATATTTGGAAGTTACGCGTAGTTAAGGGAAGATATGTCTTATGGGATTCTTTTGAGAAGATTTGGGAAGGTTGGAAACATCTAAAACGCGTAAGCAGAGAAGAAGAAGGAAATAAACACGAGACTTGAGGTGAAAGAAAAGAAAAAATAATCGAAGATTTCTTGGAGATTTATTTTCCTGGTGATGTATATATAGGTGGTTTCGAATTCCAGAGAGGGGGTCTAGAGTTTGGAGAGGTTGAGAGCACTATAGAAGCAAAGAAAATCAAAGACAAAATTCTGTTCTGCTGCTGCTGCGAAGAAGAAACGAAGAACATAAGACCCGCGTCTGAAAGTCGTTGGAAACTGTCGCATATAAGCGGCAGTTTGCAAAACCTTTCTAGCGATTGCGGAACAGTGCCAATATCACTGCTCCTGTATCGTTCTTTGTAATAGTGATTATGCGACACTTTTCATGCGTCACAAAATCCTGTTTTTAATAATTTGCATTCCTTTCATCATTTGTAAACCACTTTTGAGCAATGAAACAATATTTTGATCGTGCTTCCACTATGATGAGCTAATTCTCGCGCAACCAAGGCAAAGGAGGAAACTATTCACTCATGTTTGATTGGTAAATTCTTTTTACAATTTCTTTAATTATTTATTTTATTTAATTCACTAGGATCAACATAATTAAAGATAAAATTGGTTTTCTTAATTAGTTGTGAATCAATTCGATGTGTTATGCTTAGAATCAATTCTTTGATAATTCATGCTTAGGGATTACAATTTAATATTTGGACACCTTGTAGATTAAAAGTGAATTAATGAGAAAAAGAGCTTAATAATAATTTCAGAAATATCTTTGTAAACCAATCAACTAGAAGGAATAGTGGAATCCGGAGCCTTGGTCTATTTTAATATCTTGAAATCAAATTTTGAATTAAGTTTTCTTCTTAACTAGTTTAATTTAAGTCTAAAAAAATCCTTCACAAGTTCGAGAAACGAAACTCTTTTTACCACTATATACAAAGCACATCAATTTTTGGAAATACCCCCAAACTTATTATTTGCTAGTCCCGAGAAAATCAAAACTACAAAATAAAATCCTAACTCACTGTCACAGGCATCGCGATTGCACTTAGCGTGTGCAACAAGCCTTTGAACCCCTAAGTGGCCCTAGTGGCCGAGTTATAGTCTTGGGAGGGTTTACAAGAGGTGTACCCACAAAACCTTTACTCCAGATCCTAGCTATCTACGTAGAACCTTGGAATGCACTAAAGAACCTCCTTGGTTGGCATACTTATTGATTACGGGAGGAAGTACCCTGATGCAAAATTCCAATTGTTGTACACGAGTTTGCACTCAAGCATACTAAATTCATATATAAATGACAGAGCTCTACTCAGATAGTCGCACTATGGACATCAATATCCGGAGTCAACAAATCACATGGATAGATTAAGAGATGGATATAGAAAAACATAGATGGTTTTGATGTTGACTAGGTGAACGGTGTTTCTCATATCTGTCTGAAGGCCACTGCCAAAATGAACCTATCCTAATGGACTGAAATACTGGTCTAACTAATATCAACACAACTGGCATATACAAGGGAACCAGTGGTCGATAATCCTAATTCTAGATCAACTCGTCTGGCATATACAAAGGAACCAGCGGTCGATTTATTGAACACACATTTATTTATATATTATTTTTTAAGAACTAACAACATGATTAGATCTTGTGGATCCAAGCGCATGCTTCTTGTCAGCATATTACATGGTAATTGATGTGGATCCTGCATTCCACGCTTGTTTAGGCGACGGAGACAGGGAGAACACACACATATTGCTATCCAAGTGTTAATATTTATTCCGATTGGTCTGATTGGTCTGGGTTTTTTTTTTTTTTTTTTTTTTTTTTAAAATCTCAATCACTCTATTTCACCCTAGCAGTGGTAACAACTTGAATCATGAGCCCCACCTAATCACTTAGAGAAACATATTTTAAAAAGAAAATAAAATAAAAACAGAAGTGAAAAGGACTCAACGAGATATGGCGAAACTATCATGTTATTTCTAAATGTGCTTTTATGAATAGACTCTGTGCTTTTATGAATAGACTCTTTAGATGTTTCCATCTAGTCAGATTGGTCCCTCAACTCCTAAAACCAAAATGCTTCCATCCACTTAGATTGGTTAGTGCCATCCTTAATAGGCATAAATTTCTAGGCTCTGGAGTTTATTTATTGCAACAAAAAGGTAACAAAAAGTTTCTACCCCACCCCCAAACTTAAATCTAACATTGTCCTCAATGTTTCTAATTAAAGAATAGTACCAAAAGTATAAATAACATGAGGAATCATTAAAGAGATAAGTCATAAAGATAGTACCTGGGTGAAGTGGAATCAAAAACCTACAAAAATAATATACAACATACAAACCGCCTCGATGGTCAATCAAGGTAAACAGGGTCCTCCAGAGGGACCTCCTCAACATCACCTGTAGGAAAAGGCTCTAAAAAGGGCTTCAATCTCTAACCGTTAACCTTTGAAGAACTACTACCGTCTGGTGTCTCAATCTCAATAGCGCCATGAGGAAAAACAGTACGAACCACAAAAGGGCCGATCCACCGAGAGCGCAACTTCCCGGGAAATATATGCAAACGAGTGTCATACAAAAGAACTTTTGGACCTGGAGAAAATGACTTTCGTAAAATATTCTTATCATGCACAAGTTTCATTTTGTTCTTATACTCCTTAGCACTATCATATGCATCTCTACGAATCTCGTCCAACTCATTGAGATGGAGCTTTCTGTGAGCTCCTGCCTTGTCAAGGGAAAAGTTTAGCTGCTTAATAGCCCAGTAGGCTCTATGCTCTAACTCAATAGGCAGGTGACATGCCTTGCCAAAAAATAAACGATAGGGTGACATTCCAATGGGTGTCTTAAACGCAGTACGGTAAGCCCGTAAGGCATCAGTAAGCCTCGACGACCAGTCTTTCCTATTAGGATTAACTGTTTTCTCTATAATACGCTTAATTTCTCTATTGGAGACCTCTACCTGACCACTAGTCTTTGGGTGATATGGGGTAGCTACTTTATGGGTAATACCATATTGTTTCATTAAAAGAGCAAACGGTCTATTATAAAAGTGTGAACCTCCATCACTAATTATAGCTCGCGGCGTACCGAAACGTGTAAGTATATTCTCTTTCAAAAACTGGACTACGACCCTGTGGTCATTTGTTCTACACGGAACCGCCTCAACCCACTTAGACACATAGTCTACAGCGACAAGTATGTAAAGATAACCAAAAGAATTAGGAAATGGACCCATAAAATCAATGCCCCACACATCAAAGACCTCAATCACTAAAATAGGGTTCAAAGGCATCATATTTCTATGGGAAATGGTTCCTAACCTATGGCAACGCTCACAAGAAACACAATGACTATGGGAGTCTTTAAACAATGAAGGCCAGTAAAATCCAAACTGCAATATCTTAGCAGCAGTCTTCTTAGCACTAAAATGACCCCCATAAACATGTTCATGACAAAAGGAGATAATACTGGACTGGTCACTCTCAGGTATACATCTCCTAATAATCTGGTCTGGACAATACTTAAACAGATAAGGATCGTCCCAAAAGAAATGCTTAACCTCGGCTAAAAACCTAGAACGATCTTGTTTACCCCAATGTTGAGGCATTCGACCAGTAACAAGATAATTCACTATATGTGCATACCAAGGTGATTGGGAAACAGAGAACAATTGTTCATCAGGAAAGCTATCCCTTATTGGAAGAGAATCATTAGGGTGATCAACAACTAGCCTAGACAAGTGATCTGCTACTACATTTTCTGCACCCTTTTTGTCTCTAATGTCTAGAGAAAATTCTTGCAACAAGAGAATCCATCTAATCATTCTAGGTTTCGTATCCTTCTTAGACAAAAGATATTTCAAAGCAGCATGATCAGTATAGATTACGACCTTAGAACCTAATAGATAGGATCTAAACTTATCCAAGGAAAACACGATGGCTAACAGTTCCTTCTCGGTAGTTGTATAATTCAACTGGGCATCATTCAGAGTTTTGCTAGCATAGTAACATATAGTAATTTGTTTTCTCACTGTCCTAACACAACGCCTATAGCATAATCTGAAGCATCACACATAATCTCAAAGGGTAGGTTCCAGTTAGGTGCCTGGACTATGGGGGCAGTAGTGAGTAAATTCTTAAGCTTCTCAAAAGCCTCTAAACACGCATCATCAAAGACAAACTTAACATCTTTTGCAAGCAAATTGCAAAGAGGTCTAGAAATCAAGATAAAATCCTTAATAAATCGACGATAAAATCCTGCATGCCCTAGGAATGGCCTAATATCTTTTATGGTTTTTGGGACCTGTAAAATCTTAATAAGGTCAACTTTGGCTTTGTCTACCTCTATACCCTTAGAGGATATGATGTGCCCTAGCACAATTCCTGATTTAACCATAAAATGACATTTTTCCCAATTAAACACTAAATTCTTTTCCTTACGCCTAGTCAACACTAATGTCAAATGATGCAAGCACTCATCGAAAGATGAACCAAACACTGAAAAATCATCCATAAAGACCTCTAAAAACCGTTCTACCATATCAGAGAATATGTTCATCATACAACGCTGAAAAGTCGCAGGGGCATTACATAGCCCGAAAGGCATGCGTCTATACGCAAAGGTACCAAAGGGACAGGTAAAAGTGGTTTTCTCTTGGTCTTCTGGGGCAATAACGATCTGATTATATCCGGAGTAGCCATCTAAGAAGCAATAATGACTATGTCCAGCTAATCGCTCTAGCATTTGGTCGATAAAAGGAAGGGGAAAGTGATCCTTCCTTGTGACCTTGTTCAATTTCCTATAGTCAATACAGACACGCCATCCCGTGGTCACTCGGGTTGGGATTAACTCATTATTATCATTCTGGACTACAGTGATACCTTATTTCTTGGGGACAACCTGAACGGGGATGACCCACTTACTGTCCGAAATTGGGTAGATAATACCCGCATCTAACAAACTTAAGCACCTCTTTTCAAACTACTGATCAAATTTTAGATAGTGATAAGAAATGAGGTTGTAGTTCACTCGGATTTGTAGAGATTAAAGTTTTTTTAAAAATACTAAATAAATATATACAAAGATATTTAACAATGGGCGAGAGATACTGGGATTAAGGATTTAGCCAATCTTTATAATATAAGGTTCACTTATTTATTCTCAACAATTTTAGCTCAAGAAATATAAACATGGACTCTATTTTTGCCAAGGTAGATTCTCAAAACATTGATTGTAAATGTTAAGCATGGGACATCAAATCACCTAAGCTAAGCATGACCCGTCTAATCAAATAACAACCAATTTAATCAAATCATATTTCAATTAATTTTAATGCAAAAGTCATAAAAAGAATAAAAATAAATTTACCCATGTATGAAGTTCGGCCTCCTCCGTCGTCCCAATGTTGGGGTTTAACTCATCATGTCGAAAACACACTCAAAATATGTATTCATGGCTCAAAAAGTGTTTACAAGAAGAGAAAATAATGAAACAGGAAATCTGCAACAGCACAGGTGCATTACAGACCGACTGTTTCAACTCTCAACTGTTATGATGAAGATAATCGTTACAAATCTGAAGATAAATGTTGCAGAAGAGGATGAAGAAACTGTTACAATGAAGATAAATGTTGCAAACCAGTTGAAGAAACTGTTACAACGAAGATAAATGTTGCAAACCAGTTGAAGAAACCGTCGTTGTTTCCCTGTTCTTCACGAGCAGCAGCAGCAACAACAACAGAGTTCTGAAAACTCTTGATTCACGCCTCCTAAGCTCTCCTCTCGACCCCAAACTCTCTACCAGTTTGTATCCATCATCCTTGTTCCAGTCCAGCTGAGAACAAGCTTCTAATTCCCCCCGTTCATGATATTCACAGGTCGCGGCAAAAGACCACCTATTGACAAGACAATGACCAATTCTTCATTCACGTCTGTAAAACACAACTGCTATCCTCCATTCGAACAAACTTCTTTTGATTCTCTCACCATCATACTTCCTTCGAGCATAAGCCCACCAATTCTCGGCATAAGATCACCCAAATTTCGTCCACAGCAAACCCCATACAAACCTACGCAAGATAGAATACACCTTCTCCTTCATTCACTGATCACAACAGCTCATAGTACCACCACTGGCAGCTGGGTGTTTAACAACACATGATTCAGCAGAAGCTTAATTCCTTCTTTAACCTTCGTCTGCGATCGATCCATGCCGTTAACGCTCCCTAACAATGCTTTCTTCGCCTGCCAAAAACCAGAATTCCAGGCTTCTACATCTCGTCATCATTGGTTGCAGGGGCCCAGCCAATTACTCATACAACTCTTCACTGGCAGCAACCAATTTTCATTCCTTGACCTGTTTCCTGCCATCACTAGCTTGAACGTAACAACACCTTCACTGCTACTTCTGATTTTTAGAGCATAGCTTGAACTCCATCTCAGTTTGATGTTAATGCATAAGAAATGTCACCAAGAGATGAGGTGCACAAGCATCCACGTCCGACTTTCCTTTTATCTCTAATGGGCTTCATGTGCTTGAACAAAGAAAAACTATTCTTTGTTTCATTTTTTGGCAGAGAAATGTATCCAAGCACTAATGGCGCAAGCTGTGTTAGCTTGAAAGCTTGCACTTAAGTGAGATGTCTCCTTTTGGTGTTGTGAGTCATATTGGCGATTGTTGTTGCATACGCCATTTTAGCTCCCATTTAGCCATATATTCAAGGATGATCGGATTCGTATGTACTTTCTACAAAAGCACTAAAATAATGTCATTAGTCAAAATATTGAGTCCTAGCTAATATAAATATGGGTATAAAATGTAGCACTTACGTGCTTATCAACTACCTCTTTCATGTTAGGGTTCAGTCGACGTTGCATCTCCCTAGAAGGTTTGGAGTCTTCCTCTAAATGAATCTGATGCATATACACAGTAGGACTTATACCCTTAATGTCTGCTATAGTCCACCCTAAAGCTTCCTTATTATCTTGAAGTACATTCACTAGCCTACTTTCCTGATCACTATCCAAATCGAAAGCTATAATCACAGGTAAAGTCTCAGATGGGCCTAAAAACACATACTTTAGAGTGTCGGGTAGTGGTTTAAGGTCCAACTTAGGAGGCTCTTCTAAAAAAGGAATTAAGGTAGTCTCAGAAGCTGGTAATTGTTCGAACCTAGCTTTCCATCTATTAGTGTCTAACACAGGGGTAGAATCTAGTAGAGCATTCACTTCTTCAATAGTGCTATAGTCGTCAAAATCTAAACCAAAATGGGATAGACAACTTTCTAATGGGTCTTCATACAAAATGTTTGGTAATGACTCCTGAACTAAGGCTTCTATCATGTTCACCTCTTCAACACATGTGTCATCTAGCTCATAAGGTAGCTTACTGGCATTGAAAATGTTCATCTCCATAGTCATATTACCAAAAGATAAATTCATCACACCATTTCGACAGTTAATGATCGCATTAGACGTAGCCAAAAATGGGCGACCTAAAATCACAGATATCTGGTTCTCTGGGTCGGGGACAGGTTGGGTATCTAGCACAACAAAATCCACTGTATAAATAAACTTGTCGACCTCAATGAGAACATCCTCGATAACACCTCGAGGAATTTTAATGAACCTATCCGCAAACTGCAGTGTCATCTGAGTAGGTTTCATTTCACCAAGTTCTAGCTGTAAATACACATGGTACGGCAGTAAGTTCACATTGGTTCCTAAGTCAAGTAAAGCTTTTTCTACCCGGAATTTACCTATTGTACAAGCAATGGTAGGGGAACCTGGGTCTTTGTACTTTGGAGTTGTGGTGTTCTGAATGATTGAACTTACGTGACTAGCTAAAAAGGCTTTCTTATGGACATTAAGTTTTCGCTTTCACGTACACATATCCTTAAGGAACTTGGCATAAGCGGGAATTTGCCTAATTGCATCTAATAAAGGAAGGTTTATGGTAACTTGCTTAAAAACCTCCAATATGTCATTAAAGTTCGATTCCTTCTTTGTTGGTACTAATAGCTGGGGAAATGGGGCTCTAGGCAAAAAATCAGACCTCTCAGGGACCGAATTGACATCATCAGAAACTTTATCGGTCTCCTCAGCTATGGGTGGTCCTGAGGGGTGAGATCCTGCGGGGTGAACTACAGTATGTTCACTATCGGGCATGGTTACCTCATTGTCTATAATTCTACTACTCCTAAGGGTTCTAATAGCATTCAATTGATTCGATGGTTTTGTACCTACTTCATGAACTCCTCTAGGGTTGGGTTGTGTTTGACTAGGAAACCTACCTTTTTCTCTCAAAGACTCATTTATCAGACCAACCTGGGTTTTAAACTCGGAAATAGCCTGACTATTTTCTTGTCCTATCTTGTTACTAGCTTGTAGACTTTGTTCTACTGATAGCTGAAATTTTGCAGTTTGCTGAGTTAACAACGTGAGAGACTCCTTTAGGCTTAGGATTTTCTTATCTGACTGATTCTGAAATTGAGCTTGTCCCGAAGGATTCTTAGTATAGACAAAACCTGGAGGAGCGTTAGAATTGCTAAACTGACCTTGACTCTGGCCCTTAGACCATGAAGGGTTCGGATGGTTTCTCCACCCAGGATTATAGGTTTCTGAATATGGGTCAAATTTCTGACGATTATCGAGTCTAGTGTTATTATAAAGAGCATTGGCTTGCTCTTCATTATTCTAGCCTTCCCAAAAAGGCTCCAATCTACCACTAGTGTGACCCACTTCTAGAGCTTCTAACCTTTTAGCTATCGCTGCAATCTTGGCATCTGATTCATAGCTTCCTTCTACCCTATTAACGTTTCCTCTGCTTAGAAGAATTGTTTTCTGGGGTTCCCTACTATTTTCCCATTATTGGGTCTTTTCGGCGTTCATTCAAAAATGTCATCGCCGCATCAACAGTTTGGTTCTCAAACCCACCTGTACATAGAGATTCTACCATGGTTGTTGTGGAATAATCTAAACCCTCATAAAGGATCTGAACTATCCTAACCTTTTCTAAACCATGGTGAGGACATTGTGTTAACAAATCATTGAACCTTTCCAAATACCTATACAAAGATTCTCCCTCTTGTTGTGAAAATGTGCATATTTGCGTCCTAATAGACGTTGTTTTGTGCATAGGGAAAAACTTATTGAAAAAGGCAGATGTAAGTTGTTCATATGTTTCGATTGACTCAGAAGTCAAACTATACAGCCACGATTTGGCTTTATCTCTCAGGGAAAATGGAAATAACCTAAGTTTCAAAGCATCATCATCTAAGCCTCTAATTCTTAGGGTACTGCAAATTTCTTCAAAATCCCTAACATGGAAATAGAGGTTTTCATTTTGTTTCCCTAAAAAGATTGGGAGCATCTGTATGGTCCCAGGTTTAAGTTCATAATTGGCTTCTGTGTCAGCTAACTTAATACACGAGGGACGAGTAGTCCTAGTCGGATTCAACAAAGCTTTCAAAGTAGCCATTTAGGGTACTATCGGAGTATTAGGGATTCTCTCCTCAGTAAAAGGAGAAAGTTCAAAACAGGACTCTCCGAAAATCGTACTTTCTAGATTAAGGTAATCGAGACGCTTAGAACTGCTAGGTTTTTCTTTAACAAATCTACCTAGGGCGTCTCTTTTACGTTTAGGCATACACAAGAATTTCCTAAATTGAAAGGGTAAGCAATCACAAATCAAGGCCGACTCAACCAAATAAAACCTATTGATTTCTAGCAAACAAAAAGCATGATGGCTCCACTTAGATTGTTTCTAGACCAGCTTCTACTCTTCCAAGAGGAAACTGGGTACAATTTTAGCAAACCTCGTAGGACGATCCGAATAAAGTAAGTCGAAGAGAAGTAGGAGAAGCTCAGAGGAGCTTTGATACCCCCACCTCTTTGGAAACGCTTCCCTGGGTTACAAGGCGGCTCTAATCTACTTCCAGTAATCTTCCTGAACTTTGAGCTAGGCTAACAAAATACCCAATACGGTCCTTTTGAACGACTTTCCTATAAGCTCGTTACCTTATCGGTCTTGTTCTAGTCAGAATTTTAAGCTTGGGTTCGCGTTCGGTATTGTTTTCCTAAGGCGGGCAAGAAGAGAACGGTGATGAAATCCGAACCCTTATCTTGTATGGCCAGGCCTTGCCCTTTACTAGGAAAATAAATGTCCGTATTTAGTCCTCAGCATATATGCATACGAAGGAAGACAGTAACTCGCTGACAGGGGATTCGCGAGTGTTCAGAATCTTACCTCCCGTTCCAGACGGGGGATGAATCGGTTGTAGTCGACTCGGGCCACTGACTCCTATGTCAGTGTACGAACCCAAGGTGCAGAGACAATATCGTAATTGTCCTCCTTCTCTGCAAACAGTTTTATATTTAAGGGTACCCTTCTGTAGGGTATATAAAAAAAATAATGTCCAAAGTCCAAAAGTCTTAAAAGAAAAGAAAAATTACAAAATAATAAAGAAACCCTAATACAGTTTTTTTTTCTAAAATAAACAAAACCCTAAAAAAAATAAAAAAATAAAAATAAAAATAACTAAAATAAAATCTTCTTCTTTTCCGTTCTTTTCGCTTTAATCTTTAGCTCCAAGTCTTTACGAAATCACCAAACTCAATTTTTCTTTATGTTCCAAAACCTGTAGACAAAAGATAAATACCCAAAAACGTAAAATAGAACAAAATAATAAAAATATAAAAATAAACAAAAATAAAAACTAAACCTAAAAATAAAAATAAATCTAAAACCCTAAAAACAAGTCCGCGTCGGCGGCGCCAAAAATTGATGTGCTTTGTAGATAGTGGTAAAAAGAGTTTCGTTTCTCGAACTTGTGAAGGATTTTTTTTAGACTTAAATTAAACTAGTTAAGAAGAAAACTTAATTCAAAATTTGATTTCAAGATATTAAAATAGACCAAGGCTCCGGATTCCACTATTCCTTCTAGTTGATTGGTTTACAAAGATATTTCTGAAATTATTATTAAGCTCTTTTTCTCATTAATTCACTTTTAATCTATAAGGTGTCCAAATATTAAATTGTAATCCCTAAGCATGAATTATCAAAGAATTGATTCTAAGCATAACACATCGAATTGATTCACAACTAATTAAGAAAACCAATTTTATCTTTAATTATGTTGATCCTAGTGAATTAAATAAAATAAATAATTAAAGAAATTGTAAAAAGAATTTACCAATCAAACATGAGTGAATAGTTTCCTCTTTTGCCTTGGTTGCGCGAGAATTAGCTCATCATAGTGGAACCAATGAGGCAAGTAACAGTTTGATTATTGTTTGTCTTTGGGTTAATTTATTTCTCCGAGAAAAAATTTATTATTGACAAGTTTTTTTTCCTCTTCCTAAGGCTATTTAAAGTGATGTAGTTTTTCTACTATCCTTTTACTGCACTGTACGAATCCTTTTAGTGTGCGAACCTTGGGTGATTGAACGCTTTAAGAAATCCCACTTTCCTTTTGTGGGTTGCGGATTCATGAACGGGTCCAAGCCCATTTGTGGGTTTATAAGAAGCTTGGTACGCGTACCTTTCTTTCTCCTTCTCTTGGTCCCCGTACGTGAACTTTTCTAGGGTTCATGTATCTTCTCCATTAAAGTTCATCTTTGGAGACTCAAAAGTGACTAAGTATTTTATTATTCTTCAAGGAGCAAATCAAGTAAGTTCTTCCTTTTTCTTATACTCTCAATTCCTATCTTACAGCAGAATGCAGAAACAAAAGAAGAGAGCAGGAACAACATACTGGTGCTGCTAAGATGCCTAAAGAACCACAGAAAATTTGGAGAAGAGTAACTACTAAAAGAAAGCCACAGACTATTGGTTTTGATATATGTCCTCCAGCTGATGATATTTGTGAGCCAAGCTCTCCAGCAATACAAAATTTAGAAACTCCTCAAGAAAAATCTATTAACTCAGGTAAAATTCAGGTACTACAAGAGATGAATGAAGAGACCTTTAATACTAATATTGAGTTCCCTACTTTATCAGTGGAATTTTTTTTACATGCTGCTTCTGGTGCTCCATCTATTAATAAAGTCAGTACTATTATACCACCTATTGGAAAGGGAGTTACTAATGAAAATGTTCCAAAAGTTAAACAGAAGACACAACAAGGTAGCATTGTCACAACAAGACAACAAGCAGCAAATTTAGTTCTCAATGGTGGTAAAAAAGAGATTTTGAGAAGGAACTCTTCTCAAACTCATCCTTTTAAATGAAAGTAGTATATTGGAATGTCAGAGGCCTGAGAAGAATAAGGGCCAAAGACAAACTTAGGAGTTTAGTAAATTCTTTTAATCCTTCTTTAGTTATTCTTGCAGAGCTAAAAGTAAATTATTCTGCAGATTTTTGCAAGAAATTGAAGTTACCAGGAATGCACTATGAAGTTATACATAATTTCAAGAGAAGATAGAAAAGGTAATATATGGATTTTGTGGAGTTCTTCAATTCAGAAACCAAATATAATTGCTTCATCTGATCAATCAATAACAGTGGAAGTTGGAGATACCTTAATAACTTGAATCCATGTTGCATCCTTAACAGTTAATAGAAGAAGCTTATGGAATGATTTGGTAGACATTAGCACTCTGAATAAACCATGGTTAGTTATGGGAGATTTCAACACAGTAATGAGAGAAGATGAAAAGCAAGGTGGACTAAGGCCTTTGAGGATATCCATGCTGGAATTTAACAATTGTCTTCATAGCAGTGGTTTGATACAAGCACCTAAAACTGGTTTAGATTTTTCTTGGTGTAATAATAGAGCTGGAAGAAAGAGGATTGTGTGTAATCTTGATGGAGCTGTTTTTAATGAAAAATGGTTAGAAAAATATCCAAGCTGGGGGTATAAAGTTGGAGTGAGAGGTATTTCAGATCATAGTACTTTATATGGAGTAAATGCTGATATAACAAAACCTAAAAATACTCATTTCAGCGCTTTAAAAGTATGGAAAAATCATCCTAACTTCTTGAATGTTATCAAAAATTCTTGGGAACAAAACATGGAAGGCAATCCCATTTATGTTTCCATGAGTAAACTGAAAAGATTGAAAACAGATTTAAAGGAGTGGAATTGGTCAGTTTCTGGAGATGTAAATAAGAATTTGAAGCTGGCAGAAGATGAAGTAATGGAAATTACAACAGCATCAGATAAGAATCCTTCAGATAACTTCTTGTTAAACAAACTTGTGACTGCAAGGGGTAAATACGAAGTACTTGCTCAACAACAGAGAGAGATTATCCATCAGAAATCAAGAGTTATGTGGCTAAAAGATGGTGCATCAAATTCAAAATACTTCCATGTCAGTATGAAATTAAGACAAGCTCAAAGTATGATAACTGAACTTGAAAATTCTACAGGAGTTATTATTACAGGTCAAAAAGAAATAGCTGGAGAGTTAGTCAACAATTTTGAAGAAAAATTTAAAAGTCAGGAGGTAAATATAGATGAGAGCATATTTGAAAATATTCCAAAGGTGATGACTAATGAAGACAACTTAATGATTGATTCTATTCCTTTTGATGAAGAAATCAAAACTGCGGTCTTTGAATTGAATCCAGAGAGTGCTCCTGGTCCTGATGAATTTGCAGGATGGTTCTATAGATTCTCATGGGATATAATTGGTACTGAGTTAACAAAGGCAATACAATTTTGCTGGAGTAAGGGTTTCATACCATCTGGATTAAATGCCAACTTTTTGAAGTTGTTACCTAAAGTGAATAATGCAAAAAGGGGAAAAAAATCAGACCAATTGGTCTTATGAATTTCAGTTTTAAAGTTTTCACTAAGATTTGGGCAACAAGGCTGGGGGCAGTAATCAATAAAATATTATCACCTCAGCAAAGAGCTTTCATAAAGGGTAGAACTATTCAAGAACAAATTGCATTAGCTTCTGAAATGATAAATGAGATTGGAGTTAAGAGAAGAGGAGGAAATTTTGGATTAAAGCTTGACATTATTCAAGCATATGATTCTCTTAGATGGAAGTTTATGTTCCAAGTGTTGAGCAAGTTTGAATTCTCAGATAAAGGGCTTCACTGGTTGAAAAATTTATTGCAGTCAGCTAGAATATCTATACTTGTAAATGGAGGTCCTGAAGGGTATTTCAAGTTGGCAGAGACTTAAGAAAGGGTGACCCACTGTCCCCTCTGCTTTTTGTCATAACTGAAGATGTTCTTAGTAGAAATATTTCAAATATCATTCAAGATGGAAGTTTAAAAGCAATGGTAAATAGAGGAGGTGTCCAACCATCATACATATTCTTTGCTGATGACATATTTCTATTTTGTAATGCTGAAAGAAGGAATGTAAGGAAGTTAATGAGCTTTCTTAAGCTATATCAAGATGCTTCTGGCAAACAAATAAATCTGGATAAAAGTAAATGCTTTATTGGTGGTACAAGTGACAGTAGAAGATTGCAGATTTCTGAAGAATGTAATGTTGCATTAGCTGAGTTCCCAGACAAATACTTGGGAGTAATGCTTGTGCCAGGTAATATAAAATCTCACCATGTATGGAGTGTTGTTGAAATGATGCAAGAGAGACTGGCAGGATGGAAAGAAAAGATATTATCATTTCAAGAAAGACTCATTCTGGTAAAATTTGTTCTAAACAGCTTGCCAATATATTCAATGTCAGTTTATAAGTGGCCAAAGAGGGTTATAAATGAATGTGAAAGAATAATAGAATTTTTTTATGGTTAGGTGACCCTGCAAGTAGAAAAATAATAACTTTGAAATGGAATAAAACATGTGCACCAATAAGTGAAGGTGGAATGGGTCTAAGAAGATTGGATATTATCAATAAAGCTTTGTTAATGAAGCTATTCTGGAGGATCCAAAATGGATCAGATAATTGGTCAAAAAAAATTCAGTCAAAGTTTTAAAAAAAAAATGGTGAATGGATTACATATTACAAGAAATCCTCAATATGGCAAGGACTAAAGTGGATACTTGAGGAAGTGGAGAAAAACACAAGATGGATAGTAGGAGATGGAAGTAACATTTCTGCTTGGAAGGATAAATGTGTGTTGGAGAAAACTTTGCAAGAAGTATATTCATATATTATGCAATTCCCTGACATGAAAGTATCAGATTTTCTATTAGATGGAGAATGGATTTTACCAACTGAACTACTGGAGATGATTCAAATAAATGATTTGCCAGTTATCAGTGGTGGCAGAGACAGGAGAGTTTGGACTGATACTATCACAGGGTGTTTCACAGTCTCATTAGCAGTAGAGATCATTAGACAAAAATTCCCATCTTTACATTGGACAAAGAAGGTATGGCATAGATCTGTGCATCCTAGTATATCTAGTAATGTGTGGAAACTAGCTAGAAATATATGTGCAACTGATGACAATATGAAAAAGAGAAAATTTAATTCGGTATCAAGATGCATATTCTGTAGGAAGGAAAAGGAAACAAGAGATCATATTCTTTGGTACTGCAATTATAGTGAGCTCATCTGGAGTTGGCTTGGTGGAATTTTCAATTTCATGAATCCAAAATCATTTGAAGATGTTCTTCAATTTTCAAATAAAAAAAGTCCTGCTATTAAAGAATTATGGAGATTGGCTGCATTTATAACTATGAAGGAACTCTGCTTTCTGAGAAATGAATGTGTATTTGATAAAGGAAAATGTGACCAGACTGTCACCAAGAAGAAGATACTCCAAGCAATATCTGATAGTGATCTAAGAATGAAAGCAAATATGTGGAACAGTCAATATGATTTACAGGTGCTCAATATATTTGGCTTGAAGACAAGGAGGGTGAAGAGTATGGTCATAAAAGAAGTATTCTTTCAACTACCAGAATAGGGGAAATTATTGCTATGCTGTGATGGAGCTTCTAGAGGAAATCCTGGTACAGCTGGTTATGGTATAGTGGGAAGAACTAGCACAGGGGAATTTGTGATTGCAATTTCAGGTGGTCTGGGCATATCTACCAATTACTATGCAGAGGTTTTTGAAGTATTAATTGCAGGCGAGTGGGCTATTCATCATGGGTTCCATGACCTTGTCTTCAGAACAGATTCAAAAGTAGTTATAAATGCATTTCAAAGTCAGCAACTTCCTTGGTTTGCAATTACAAGATGGGAAAAGATTTATGCAGAGATATCTTCTTGGAGCTTTACTCATAGTTACAAAGAAGTGAATTTGTCTGCTGACAAAATGGAAAAAAGAGGAGCAACACTAAGTAGAGGGGAAAAGAGAATTTTTGATAGTAAACCAACTTTCTTGAGCAGTCTGGAAAATCCAAACCAAATCTATTTTAGGTTTTGTTAGATAAAATGCCATATTTGGCATTCCAGTTTTGTACTTTTCTTTTTTTCTTTCTTATGTGTTGTAACCTTATTAAATTCTTTGGTTTTTAATAAAATTAAATTGTTAAGCAAAAAAAAAAAAAACTCTCAATTTCTAGGTCTCATGGGAAATTTCAAGGTTTCAAAGAAGGTTACAAAAAACTTGGATTCATCATTTTCTAGCATGACTTTACCTCAAAATCAAGATTCTATTAGAATTAGATTTGTCAATGAGTCTAGTAGTAAAATCTTTGAAAGTATTTCTTCTAGTGGTTTCATTCTAGAAAAGAAATTGGATATGGTTAGTGGTCATAGAAGATTTGATTTGTTTTGAAAAATTTAATCTTTGAAACATCTTTAATGATCTTGGTGAAGGTTTTGATACTCTCACAAGAATCTTTTATGCTAACATCCATGATGTTGATCTTGATGACATGGAATTCAAGACCATGATAAATAGAGAAAGGATTCTTGTTAATAGAGAGTTGATTTCAAGGATTACCAAAATTCCTTTGGGTAATTTTCGCTTTACTAGGCCAACTGATGAAAGACCATCATATGAAACCATCTCGCATGGTCTTTGTGGCAAAAGTGTTAATTGGAATGAAGGAAAATTTCCTACTAATTATCTTAGTCTTGCTTTGATGGCGTTCGAAAAACTTGGTATCTGTAATCTTTGTCCCTCCACAATTAAAAATTCTCGTTGGAGTCGCGAGTTTGTGAAGTTGGTCTATTTCCTTGAATTGGGTACCCCAAGTCTCGATATTCGTGGATTCATCATTTTTCAAATGGTCTCGATGACTTCACCCAACAAGAAGTTAGTCTTTCCTTGCTTGATTGGACAAATATGCTATGCACATTCTATTGCTCCAATTGGCAACTCTCTTGGAACACCCAAACTTGTTCGCTCATGTACTTTTAAACGTATGAAGGAGAATATGTGCAAAAGACAAAGATGTGTTTCCCTTGATGATTCTTGTGATCTTACCTCCTTGAGTCTTATTCAACAAATTCACAAGGGTGTGTGTAAGATTAATTCAAGGGTAAAATGTGTGCAAGAACAATTATGTTTGATTGCAACTAAGTTTCCTGAAATCAAGGAAGATATGGATATTATTCAAGCCTCTTGGATGGTCTCCAATGATGAAGACGATGAGTAAACTCCTTGTCTCTTGATGTTATCAAAGAAACTTGATCGTTTTGTTATCTAGGAAACTTCTTATAAGAATTTATTCTTGTGTTTTAAGAAGGATAACTAGGGTTTGGAATAGCCATTATTGTGAGTACACATAGCTATTTCCAACGATTTTCATCTTGCAATGTTTTTAGATTTATTTTTTTAAATTCTAAAGTTTATTTGGAAGATGATTTTGCAGTATTAATCTTTATGGTTTCATATATTGCAACTTGTTATGGGATATGTGTGTTTGCGTCCGTGAACTATGATTGTCCCATACGTGGTCAAAAGTTAAGTCTTTCATATGTCATTATGCAAATATTGATAAAAGATTGAATGAACTTTTGACAAACAAAAGTTAAGCCTATTGTGTCATTATGCAAATATTGATGGAAGATAGGATGAACTTTTGTTTACAAAGATTAAGTCTATTATATGTCTCTATACAAATATTGATGAAAAATAGAATGAATCTTTGAATATTCCGCAGTATTGATCTTTCCCTGATCCACATTCTTATGAATATATTGTGTGGCTCCGTAAGTTTTTCTTATGTTGAGCATTTCCGATTAAATTAATCATGGGTTCTCTTGTGGTTAATTTAATTGAGTATTTTGGATAAAAATTCATGTTTCATGATCATTTGTTAATGTCCAAAGAAATCCTTCTTTTTTTTGTAAAAGTAAGGTCGCTCTTGTTGTTCTTTCGGGAATGACATTTTATGGGGGAGAGTTCTTATTTGAACTTGTGCTTAATTGCCATATCTTTGTGGGGAGTGCGGCTGTGGAATATTATAGGGGTTATCTTGTATCTTTATAAACTCCTTGATGCATGCATTTAGTTTCGACTATATGATTGCATCTAAACAAAGTTGATATGTTCTCTTTTGGTCATGAAGTATCTCTATGGAAATTTCATTAGGATCCCACTAGTTTTCGTACCTTTGCCAATTTATATTGACAAAAAGGGGGAGAATTAATGTGTAGTTCACACTACAAATACATATGGTGTACGGATCATTATGTAAGGGGAGTGGTTTTCATGTGAGATGAAGTATTGACTAAGGGGGAGTGATACATATCACCATAGTATTGTTGTCAAATTTGTGATACAATTGAACTTTGATGTTGTGTAATAATACTATGACACTGTGTAACAATGATTGAGAGCTTTTGTTTTCTCATTGTTATGGCTACGGATTTTCAACAACGATGATGCTGAGTTGAACACATTTAAAATCACTGGAGTACTTGGAAGGGACGAAGATTTCGAGTAATGTTGAAGAACCAAGGAGATCAAGCATTTGGATGAGAAGCTACAATGTTTATTTATTTTGTAATCCATATGTATTGATAGTTTTGTCACTAAAATTGACAAAGGGGGAGATTGTTAGAGCACTGCTCGGTCGAACTCGCAAGCATTGCTATCTAAAGCTTGTTTTTCAAGTTTAGTTGCCAAAATTATAAGTCTTGATTTCTAGTCTACTTATAGCTAAGTCTCGGATTAGGATAGTAAGTGTAGTTGAGCTTTAGACTTCACGGCGTTCATCGAATGAAGACGAAGAACTACTCAAGGGAACTTGTGGAACTTCATCAACAAAAGGTATGTGGAGACTTGAACTCATCTATCACTAAAAAGTCTATCTACTATATCTCCTATTTGAGACAAAGAATCGTATTGCTATATAAACTTCAATTATACACATTTGGTATTTCGAGCCGAGTTTATCTCGCTCTCGAAATATGTGTTGATAAGCTTTTGCTTTGGCCAAATTCATCTTTACAAGTGACGAAAGTCATGTTGATTATTTCAATATCTTGAAAATCGCTTTGATGAAAAATAATGTGTGAATAACCTCTATTTAACATCCTCTAAGAATGTTTCAATGATTGAAATAAAGAGTTTAGAACATGTAACCATCTTTGGATATAAGCATATAATGTGTTCGCGCATTAGTGTATAAGTCCAAAACAGGGAACCAAATGTATGCATACTTGTGTGTGTACTAAATGGTTGATGGAGACTGGGTAAGTATGCGTACCCGGCGGAAGTTCACGTCCGTGAATTTCTGCTGAGTTTGGAAATCAAAACCAACTCAATACGGTTACCTAAGTATGCATACCCGTACGCATACTGGCAGAAAGTTCACGTCCGTGAATTTCTGCTAAGTTTGGAAACTAAAACAAACTCAAATACGGTTACTTAAGTACGCATACCCGTACACATACTTAAGTGTGTTACTTTTTAAAAATTGGTTTATTCGTGAACTTAAATTTATATAAACTAAGGAATGCATATTTGCAAACCATGGCTATAAAGTTCATGAATCGATTCGAGTGAATCAAAACCAATTTTTCTTCGATTGTGTCTTGTATACTTTTATGAGATCTAAGCAATTGAACAACTATTGAACTAGTTCATTTGAGTCATTTGAACTAGTTATGGTGAAGATGAATAAGGTTGATATGAAAGTGCTTATATGGCTAACCATTTGGTTAACTACTGTTGAACCAACGACTTGTACACGTTTAGGTACGGTTACACAAACCTAAATGACGTATATTTCATTTTGTATAACAAGCTAAGTTCGATCTAACGGTTGAAAGATATTAGCTTGAATCTAATCAGGTTTTCATCTAACGGCGAATATTGAATGCTTTGTTACCAAGGTAACTTAGATTGCAAACCCTAATTTGGAGACTATATAAAGGAGAACTCTAGCAACTGGGAAAGGTAATCCCTACACCTCCTATGTGATACTAGTTGTATAAGCTAGAGTCGATTATCCTTTAACCTTAGGTTTCTACCGAGACCCTGTAGGTTAACGACTTGAAGACTTCATTGGAATAATGAAGACAGACCCAACTATTTTCTCTGTAGTTGCGTGATCTGATCTTGTTGTTTCTATCGTATTGAGTACAATTGTAAAATTGGCTCGAGATTAATTTCTCCGATAGGCAGGATAGAAAAGTAATCACAAACATCTTCGTCTCATCGTTTGTGATTCCACAATATCTTGTTTCGCTAGTCGATTAAGATTATTGTGAGGTGATTGATAGTTCTAGGCTGTTCTTCGGGAATATAAGTCTGGGTTATCGATTGGTTCATGTTCACCTTGATTTATCAAAAGACGAAACAAAAACTTGAAGGTATTTCTGTGGGAGACAGATTTATCTATTCTTGTAGACTTTTCTGTGTGAGACAGATTTGTTTATTAAAGTATTCGACTTTGGGTCGTAGCAACTCTTAGTTGTGGGTGAGATCATCTAAGGGAATCAAGTGCGTAGTATCCTGCTGGGATCAGAGACATAAGGAGCGCAACTGTACCTTGGATCAGTGTGAGATTGATTGGGGTTCAACTATAGTCCAGACCGAAGTTTATTTGTAGTAGGCTAGTGTCTGTAGCGGCTTAATACAATGTGTGTTCAATCTGGACTAGGTCCCGGGGTTTTTATGCATTTTCGGTTTCCTCGTTAACAAAACTTATGGTGTCTGTGTAGTTTATTTTTCGCATTATATTTTGTTATATAATTAAAATATCACAGGTTGTGCGTTGAATCAATCAATTGGGAAATCCAACCTTTGGTTGTTGATTGAAATTGATTGATACTTAAACATTGGTCTTTGGTACCGTTCAAATTAATTTCTCTTGTATTCAATTAGACTCGCAGATTTCTATTTGCTTGAGTAAGGATTGAATCGATAAATTGAGATATAACTCTTTGATATACTTTTATTAAGATTGAGTCTGACTGTCTAGTTGATTCTCTTAAAAAGTATCTTGGAGTCAGTCCATACAGATTGCTAAGAGAATTATTGGGTGAGGTTGTTGTATCCCCACTTTTTCAATTGGTATCAGAGCAGGCAAAAACGTTTAAGACCTTATAAGTCTGTGTTTGTAGCGATCTGACTCTATGGACTGCAAAGTCTCTATAAACGCTTCACCAGGAATAAAATCTGATCGTAGAGAAAGTTCTGAAAAACTAGTTATTCTCCAGAAAAAGTTGAATGAACAAATCCGGATCAACTCTGATCTAGTTGCAAAAATTGCACTATTTAAGGATTTGAAATCTGTCAAAATTCCTTCAATGGATTTGAATAACTCTGTTTATTTCTCTTCTCTGAAGAATGGTCACAAGTAAGATGATAAGCAAGGTCTAGGCTTTGTGAAACCTGATAAGACTCAGAACTACTCAAACGAGATTAAAGATGTTGGTCAATGTATGTTATGTGACTCTTACAATCACTTTCAACATACGTGTATGTCCTTCCAGAAAAGCCTAAAAGTTGCAAGTAATCTTCATAAGAAAGCTGAACAACTGTTTGCTTCTCTAAAAGGATGTACAAAACTAACAAGAAATCCTAAACAAGATAGTAGTGTTAGTATGGGAGCTTTTGCTTTAAAATCAACATCGCCCTTCCAATGGTTTCTTGATAATGGATATAGCCGACATATGACAGGTGATCTCACGTTTTTGTGTCTTCAAACGACTATGAAGGAGGTCCCGTGACATTTGGAGATGGGAGTTACTGTTACATAAACAAAAAGGGGACGATCAAACTTCCCGGCGTACCTTAAATCCATGATGTAGTATACGTAAAAGGTATGACTGCAAACCTTCTTTCTATTAGTCAAATCTGTGACAAAGGCCATAGAGTTGTCTTCAATGCAAATGGATGTGACATTGTAGAAAAAACTGGGAAAGTAATTTTTCAGGGAACTCGTGGTAAAAACAACTGTTATCTTCTGGATACTCAGTTCAGTAACTGTTGCAATTTGACTAAGGTGGAATCTACACATCTTTTGCATGAGCGTTTTGGTCACATCAATTATCTTCTTCTAACTAAGATCATTAATAAATAACTTGTTAGAGGCGTTCCCAAAGTCAATGTAAAGATTGATGGTATGTGTGGTGCCTGTCAAAAGGGTAAACAAACGAAAGTTCACCATAAATCATCTCGAGATATTCTCACTAAATCTCCACTTGATTTAATTCATATGGACCTCTTCGGACCTATTAAACAACCCACGGTTGCTGGTAAGAAGTATGCTTTAGTTATGGTAGATGATTACACCAGATTCACTTGGGTTGCATTTCTATCTCATAAGAATCAAACCCTTGATGAATTCAAGATTATTGTTAAGAGAATCCAGAACGAACAAGGTCGCAAACTAAAGAAAATTAGAAGCGACCGTGGAACTGAATTCAAGGACACTAAGGTGTTTGAATTTTGTGACGAACTGGGGATTATTCAACAATACTCACCACCTATTACTCCTCAAGCTAATGGAGTTGCAGAAAGAAAAAATAGGAACATTCAGGAAATGTCCAGGGTAATGCTCCATAACAAAAACTTACCGTTAAGGTTTTGGGGAGAAGTTGTCTTCACAACATGTTATTTGAATAACCGTGTCTACCTACGGTCTAAAACCCTAAACACTCGTTATGAGTTGTGGTACGGTAGAAAACCCAACTTACACTATCTCAGAGTGTTCGGAAGTAAGTGCTACATTCTAAAAGATCGAGAACAGAGAGGGAAATTTGATACTAAAAGTGATGAAGGCATCTTCCTTGGCCATGCCTCTGATAGTCGTGTTTTCGAGTATTTAATCTCAGAACCCAAGTTATGATAGAGTCTGCTAATGTTATTATGGATGATATTAGTAATTTCCATCATGATAATCCTCCTGCTGAATTGCCTCCAACTGAGACAATTAAGAAAGTCAAAGAAAATCCAGAATCAGTTGAAGTCATCCCAACTGTTACTGATCCTGATATTCTTAGTGACGAGGAGAAGAGCGCTGATCAGGCTACTCCTAGTGAACAAGAGCGTGTCCCTCCTCGACACCTCTGGGTTCAAAGGAATCATGATCCCAACATTATTATTGGAGGTCGAGATTCTACTACTAAGACAAGAGGACAACTTCAAAATATTTACAATTTTGGTTGTTATCTTTCACAAGTAGAACCGAGAAATATTGATGAAGCTCTTAGCGATCCCTTTTGGGTGAATGCAATGCATGAAGAGTTAAATCAATTTCAAAGACAAGACGTATGGGAACTGGTACCTTGTCCCTCCAATATCAATATTGTCGGCACCAAATGGATATTCAAGAATAAGTCTGATGAATTTGGCACAAGTGTCAGAAATAAAGCCAGACTTGTCGCTCAAGGATATTCACAAATTGAAGGTATCGACTTTGACGAAACCTTGGCTCCTGTGGCACGTCTTAAGTCCATTCGGTTGTTATTAGCTCATGTTTGTTTTCTTAAGGTTAAGCTGTTTCAAATGGACATAAATCCGCGTTCCTAAACGGAAACTTAAAGGAAGAGGTCTATGTCGCTCAACCTAAGGGTTTTGAAAACCCTGATTTCCCAGATTATGTCTTTAATCTTAAAAAGGCATTATATGGGTTAAAACAAACACCTCGTGCCTGGTTCGAAAAAATTACTATTTCTCTTCTTAGGAAAGGGTTTTCGAGAGGCGGAGTTGATAAAACCTTGTTTACCAAATGGAGTGGGAAAGATGTTGTCATTGCTCAAGTCTATGTAGATGATATCATCTATGGTTCAACTTCTGAGAAACTTGCAAAAGATTTCCAGGTCTCCCTTGGTAAAGAATATGAAATGAGCAATATTGGTGAATTAAAATTCTTCTTAGGATTACAAATTCAGCAACATAAGGATGGAATTTGCTTATCTCAAGAAAAATATGCTAAGGATCTTGTCTCAAGGTTCGGTCTGGATAAGTCAACTCCAAAATTGACACCTATGGCCACCACTGGTAAACTACACAGAGATGAGAAAGGAGTAAATATGGATTAAAAAATGTATCGATCTATTATTGGTAGACTTTTATATCTTACAGCTACTAGACCTGATATTGCTTTTAGTGTTGGTTGTTGTGCTAGATTTTAGGCTGACCCAAAGGAATCTCATCTTGCAGCTGCAAAAAGGATCATACGATATGTGAACCACACGGCCGGGTATGGTCTATCTTACACTTTTGATACTAACACTGATCTTTCTGCTTATTCAGATGTTGATTGGGAAGGATATGTAGAAGACAGAAAAAGTACATCAGGGGGTTTCTACTACGTAGGACTGAATCTTGTGGCTTGGCATAGCAAGAAACAAAATTCACAAAGGAATTACCATGTAATCTGCTGACAAGAAGCATGCGCTTGGATCCAAAAGATCTAATCATGTTTGTCAAGTTGGGGGAAAAAAAACATAAAAAAGTGAAAAAGAATTTTTTTTTATTATTATTGTTCAATAAAATCGACTGATGGTTCCCTTGTATATGCCAGCTGAGTTGATCTAGAATTAAGATTGTTGACCGCTGGTTCCCTTGTATATGCCAGTTGTGTTGACACTAGAATTCAGACCAGTATCTCAATCCAATAGGATTCATAGGATCATCTTGGCGGTGACCTTCAGACAGATATGGGAAACACCATTCACTTAGTCAACATTCGCAAACATCTATCTCTATATCCATCTTCTTAATCTATTCATGTGTGATTATGGTTAGTTAGATTCCGAGTATTGTGGTTTGTTCGACTCTCTTAGTAGAGCTTTATTTACATATATATTAATTTGGATTCACATCAGGGTACCTCCTCCTGTAGCCATTTTGGATTCCTTCATAGATTTGTCACAGGTAGCTGGAGTTGGAAATATAGGTTTTGTAGATACACCTCTTGTAAACCTTCACGAGACTATAACTCGTCCACTAGAGACACCTAGGGGTTCAAAGGCTTGTTATACGTGCTAAGTGTGACCGTAGCCTCGATGAAACGGAGTTGTATGTATTTTCAGAATTATTTTGTTTGATTTGCTCGAGGACTAGCAAAGTCTAAGTGTGGGGGAATTTGATAGGTGTCTAAAACACCTTGATATTTATCTATTGTTTATGCTTTCTTTGCTAAGTTTTCTTGTAAATTATGTATCTTATGTTTGCTTTTCAGTGTTTAGGTACTTTGGAGTCATTTGGAACAAAAGAAGAAGAAACATCGCTTAAAAGAGCAAAAGTGTCATTTCATGTGCAACTGCTGTTGGAGGCGGATTATTTCTCATTATTTGCTTTTATTTCTTCATCTCTATCTGAAAAACATGTCGGCTTTAGTGATGCAAATTTATCTGTCTTAAAAGCACGACAGCTTTAGTGATGATGAGAAATTGAAGAGAAGAAGTGGATCTGAGAAGTAAGAGACGGTTGCTGTTGGTGGAAGAATTCAAGGGAGAAAAAGCGCCAAAATGAGTTGCAACGGTGCACGCGGTTAAAGCCCATGTCAATAAATTGGAGACCAAGAACATTGACGGCGAAGCTGGAGCTAAATGAGAATTCTAATTCTCTTTGTTGCTGTCAGAGAAATGCAAAGGCATGGACCGGGAATGGCGCACAGGTGCAGTGGCATAGTGGACGGAAGGTGATGGCCATAAGTCGTGGGCCTGACACTAACAGTGGCTCGGCAGTTTCTACACTCTGTAGAGAAAAGCATTAGTGGAGTTCACCCAAGGCAGTCGCACATGTGCTAAGAGGAAATGAAACTTAAAGGTTTCGTTTGAAACCAATTTGTTCCCAGCTGAGTACACATTCTTTCTCTAGGTCATGATATCAGTTTCTAAAACCTAGTTTCCTGCTGTTGCCGGAGAGACCAGCTATGGGTCTGGTGGGTTTCATGGAGGTCAGATCGAGTCCATCATCATCTCAACTAGCCGCGGAGAGCAACAGGTGACAACCACAGCCAAGGATGGGATCTGAAGCTGTTAATTATACGAGTTCTGGTGGCCGTACCAGTGGAGTTCATCTGGTGGATTTGAGCTCGAATTCAGGGCTGAGAATGGGTTGTTTAGTGGCTGAGTTCATATGGGTTCTGTTGGTTCGAGTTGGGAAAGGAAATTGGGTGTGTTTGGAAGATGCAAAAGTTTCAAGGCTACAGCAAGAAGAGAATGGCATACAACACGTTCGATAAAAGGCCAATGAAACTGATGGAAGTAGGGGTCTGTTTCCGAAGGAAAGAACAAGGACAGGATGTTGTGGGAATTTTGGTCGAATCCTAGAGCTCAAAGAGCAGTCTACAGATGGTATTGCTGCTGTATATGTGGTGGATTGTTCTACAGGGTTTGAGCTGGATTCGTTGATGGCAGAATTGGTGGAGGTTCAAGACATAAACCAGCTGGAAAAGGGCGACTCTACTGCATTTGATTTTGCTCTTCTTATCAATGGATATGAGGTGATTTTAGAAGCCACCAGTAAACAAAGAAAGTGGTCAACTTGGTGCTGAACTGTTGCTGTTGCCATGGGTCGATGGCAGTTTGAACTGATGTTGATTTGACAGATGAAAGAAGGTGATTCTGGCAGTTCAGGTGTTATAACTGGTTTTGAAGGCTGTGAAGAGAGTATACTGTGTGCAGAAAAAGGAGATGGAATTTGTGTGCATCTGGATTTTACTGTGATCAGGGAACAAGGAAGATCAACGCAGGTGCTACCACTGAATTCTGTAGCTAAAATGGGAGTGATTGGTGGAATGTTTTACAAGGGAATTGAGGTTGCTTATAGTTTCTGGTGGGCTAATTTTCGCAGACTGAACTGGCTCCGTTTGGAGGAGATACTGAAGTTGTTGAGCTGAATTTCAGCTGTAATTCGTGAGATTTTGGTCATGGTTTTATGTAGAGGATCAGGCAAAGAACTGCAATTATTGCTGTCCATTTTGTGAGCTGTGTTCGAAGGGTTTTGATGTTCATCTGCCAAGGGTTCGAAATGGTCTCAATTGAGCGAAACAAACAAATCTGTAGCTCAGGTGTGCTGGGTTTGGAGTTGAACTGGGTTTGTATGGATAATGTAATGGCTTGCACTGTGGTGGTTTTGAAAGATGTTTGAAGCTTGGGACACAGCAGTAGTAACTTGAAATAAAGGGCAGTTCAGGCAAGCAAGGAATGAGGCTGTGCAGGGTAGTCTGGTGAACGTTTGGCATTGGCTTGGACGTGATATAGAAGCTTACAGAGACAAGGAAGCTTGGGACCGTGAAAACAGTTAAGCAAGGGTGCTGTGGCCATTGGTTTAGAATGTTGAATGGCTGAGATTTAGAAGCTATATTATCTGTGAATGGCCAGGATTATTGGAGGCAGTTTAGGTTACGAGTTTACAGGCAGAGAAGACATATAAGGGAGGTGCAGAAAACACAAGAGAACTACTTTTTCATCAAGAGAGAAACTGCGCAGCTGAAATTGAAGAAAATCCCTGAACCAGTTGGAGCTCGGATTTGTGTTCCTACAGTACCTAGTTTTCAGAAGTATCACAGCAGCAACTTGTTAGCTGCTCTGGGTTTATTCTCAACCCTCTCTTTTCTTTTAAACAATATTTAAGCCATATATTTTATCCGATAACAATGTTCATTATGAGTAGCTAAAACCTATCGTTGATTAAGAGCGATTTCAAAGCCCGGATTATGAACTCATAATTGATATGCAAAAGCTCGTTTTCTCGTAATTATTTTCGTCATTGTTTGATTTCTACCATGCTAATATTGTTTATGAGTTATGTGTTAAAGGTTTAAGTTCCAAATTGAATCGTTAGTGCATAATTCTATTGCTAATTTTGAATTCTTCGACCCGTAATTGTATAGAAAGATAAACACAAGTAGCAATATATGGGTATTGATGATGGGACTTTGTTAAGTACCCGTATGTAGAAATCGACACTAGTAGGTAATTCAAGCCTTTGATTTTATCACTAGGAACAACCTTATCCCATAAAACTTAGAGCATTTGTTTAAGTCACACCTAGTAAGCGTACCTCTAGGAAACTTGACAAGTAGAAACCGGTAGTTGAGCGCTTCCGTATCCGGTGAGCTTAGGAGATAATAACGGGATAATTGAGCATACTAATTATCCTAGGGTTGTTAGTAACGAGATAATGCGAAGAACGTGGTTATATATCAATTTGGTTTATGTTCCGTGGTCGAGAATGAATCCTAAATCAATTTCATCTCATATTTGAATACAATCTTATAATTTTCAGAATTTCTACAACAAAATTCTTCTTTGCTAAGAATACTTTTGTAACAACTTTTGCTTCATACCTCCCTTGGGACGAATCTGCTTTCATTATATTACTTGCTTGTATAAAGAGAAGTAGAAAATATTATTTGCGAGTTGATACCTCGTCAAAATTTGCGCCGCTGCCGGGGAGGCAGTGGCAAGTTTAGTTGTTATTTTTATTCTTAGTTTCTATTTTTGCTTTTAGTTTCAATTTCATTTTACTCATCCAATCTATTAGAATCTTTTTTTTTTAGGTACCATTTCTTTGGTGAATTCGTGGAGAGGGCAGAGCAAGTCCAATTGGTATACGTCTTCGTTCGGGCACTTTACTAAAAGACTTGATTCGAGCAGTGAATACTCCACTTCCTCGTAGTTCTTCAGCTAGTGAATTCTCAGATTCGGACTAGGAAGAAGACAACACAATGGGAGGTCGACCACCTGCTCCAAGAACACTCAAGGAGCTCACTTCTCTAAACCTTGACCAGCAGCCTTTATGTATTCAGCTGAATGGAACCATTGGGTTGAAGCCGCAATTGATTCACTTGCTTCCCAAATTCAAAGGTTTAGCGTGAGAAGATCCTAATCGTCACTTGCAACAATTCCATCATGTTGTGACTAGTTTGAAGCAAGCAACTGCAAACGCCGATATGGCTATGATGACAGCATTTCCTTTCTCCCTTATAGATGCTGCAGGAGAATGGTTCTTTTGCTTACCTCCTGGGAGTATAACCACATGGAATGGGATGAAGAAGTTATTCCTTGAGAAGTATTTTCCGGCATCAAAAGCAACAGTGATTCGCAAGGAGATATGTGGTATTAGGCAAGTATCCGGAGAGACTCTCTATGAGTATTGGGAGCGGTACAAGAAACTTCTAGCTAGCTGTCCTCACCATCAAATTAACGATCAACTCGTTATTCAATACTTCTACGAGGGTTGCTTTCTAATGAGAGAAATTTGATTGATGCCGCAAGTGGTGGTGCACTCACCAACAAGACCATTGCTGAAGCTACAAGCTTGTTAGAGAACATGGATGCAAACACTCAACAATTCTATGCTCTAGGTGAACCAATGGTAAGGAAGGTCAATGAAGTTGGTGATTCTTCACATTTGGAACATAGAATGGGCAACATGGAGAGGATGATGCAGCAAATAACAGCGGCTATCATACCATCATCATACACCGAAGATGTTGAGCAAGCAAGTGCAATGTACCAAAATCAGCAAAGGACAAGATATGATCCATACTCTAGCACATACAATCCGGGTTGGCGAGATCATCCCAATTTCAGCTACGCCAACAAGCAAGCGGCAGTTTCCAATCCTCCTTTTAATCAACAAGGTGGGTATCAATTCTTGCAAAAGCCACGTCAAGAAACTCAAGGCACGAGTATAGATGACAAGTTGAATCTCATTCTCAACACAATGGCGCAAGATAAGCAAAAGGCAGGGATGGATATGAAAGACATCCGAACACAAATAGGTCAACTAACTACTACCGTGAGCAAATTGGAAGCACAAGCAGCTGGAAAACTTCGTTCAAAGTTGGGTAAAGTCTATTCAAAGCTATCAATAATATGAATGATTATGATTTTATTTAAATCCTTTATATCATTCTTTTTTGATGGTTGTTCCAATTGCATAGCCTGTGTGAATGAATATCTTTATACTTTGCTTTTGGATTATGAGATGTTATTTCTGTTTTCACTAACCCTAATTTTCGATCTTATGTTATGGTGATCTCTTATGATTTGTGTGACTTTTTGATTTAGCGGGATTAAGTTCTAGCAGGCTTTATCAAGGATCATGAAGAGATACTGATAAACTCATGTGTGAAAGTCACTGTTAGAGCACTGCTCGGTCGAACTCGCAAGCGTTGCTATCTCAAGCTTGTTGTCAAGTTTAGTTGCCAAAACTATAAGTCTTTATTTCTAGTCTACTTATAGCTAAGTCTCGGATTAGGATAATAAGTGTAGTTGAGCATTAGACTTCACGACGTTCATAGATTGAAGACGAAGAACTACTAAGGGGAGCTTGTGGAACTTCATCAACAAAAGGTATGTGAAGACTTGAACTCATCTATCACTCAAAAGTCTATCTACTCTATCTCCTATTTGAGACAAAAGTCGTATAGCTATATAATACACATTTGATATTTTTAGCTGAGTTTAACTCGCTTACATATTTTCGAAATATGTGTTGGTAAGTTTTCGCTTTAACCGAGTTCATCTTATATTCTTGACGAAAGTCAAAAGATGATCATGTGAAAATCGCCTGGTAACATCTTACATGATTTGTGTAAGACAGTCATTTGATGTAGACTCGGAATGTTTCGTATTGATCTATCGATCACTTGAAAATTGCTATAAAGTTAATAGTTTGTGTGAGACAGTTATTGCCGTCTTCTAAGAATGTTTCAATGATTGAAATGGGAGTTTGGAACTATTAACCATAATTGGATATAGCACAGTATGCGTACTTGTATGCTAACTGTTGCAAGTTATTCCAAGTCAGGGAACCATAGTATGCATGCCCGTATGCGTACTGGTTGGTTTAATGAAAGTCCAGGAACTTAGTATGCATACCCGTATGCGTACTGGCGTAAAGTTCATGTCCGGAAATTCAACTGAGTTTGGAAGGTATGCGTACCCGTTCGCATACTGGCGAACCCAAACTTAGTCCGGCCACTTAGGTATGCGCACCCGTTGGCATACTTGAGTAGGTTATGTTCTAAAATCGGTATGTTCATGAACTAATACATTTATATAATAAGGAATGCAATCTTTTGCAAACCGTGGATATAATATTAATGAATTGATTCGAGTCAATCAAAATTGATTTTGCTTCAATTATGTCTTGTATACTTTTATGAGAATATAAACAATTGAACAACTCTAGAACTAGTTTCATTTGAGTCATTTGAACTAGTTATGGTTAAGATGAATAAGGTTGATATGAAAGTGTTCATATGGCTAACTTCGGTTAACTATTGTTGAGCCAACAAGGTGTACACGTTTAGGTACGGTTACCCATATCTAAATGAAGTCACTTTTCATTTGTGTGTAACAAGCTAAGTTTGATCTAACAGTTGAAAGATATTAGCTTTAGTCTAATCAGGTTTTCATCTAACGGTGAATATTGAATGTTTTGTGACCAAGGTAACATTGATTGCAAACCCTGATTTGAAGACTATATAAGGGAGAACTCTAGCAACTGGGAAACCTAATCCCCACACCTCCTGTGTGATATTAGTTGCGACTAGAGTCGATTCTCCTTTAACCTTAGGTTTTTCCCAAAACCTTATAGGTTAACGACTTGAAGACTTCATTAGGATTGTGAAGCCAGACCCCAACTATTTTCTTTGTAGTTGCGTGTATCTTGTTGTTTTGTATCGTGATTGAGTACTATCTTCTCTAAGATTTGCTCGAGAGTTAATCTCCGATAGGCAAGATAAAAATTAGTCACAAACATCTTCGTCTCATCGTTTGTGATTCCACAATATCTTGTTTCGCTACCATACGATTAGGATTATCGTGAGGTGATTGATATTACTAGGCTGTTCTTCGGGAATATAAGTCCAGTGTATCAATTGGTTCCTTTTCACCTTGATTTATCAAAAGACGGAACAAAACTTCTAGGTATTTCTGTGGGAGACAGATTTATCTATTCAATAGACTTTTCTGTGTGAGACAAATTTGTTTATCAAGTCTTCGACTTTGGGTCGTAGCAACTCTTAGTTGTGGGTGAGATAAGCTAAGGGAATCAAGTGCGCAGAGTCCTGCTAGGATTCAGAGGCGTAAGGAACGCGACTGTACCTTGATCAGTGTGAGATTGGTTAGGGCTCAACTACATTCCAGTCTGAAGTTAACTTGTAGTAGGCTAGTGTCAGTAGCGGCTTAATACAGTTTGGTGTTCAAATCTGGACTAGGTCCCGGGATTTTTCTGCATTTGCGGTTTCCTCGTTAACAAATCTTCTGGTGTCTGTGTTATTTCTTTTTCGCATTATATTTTCTATATAATTGAAATATCACAGTTTGTGCGTAAGGTCAATCAATTAGATAATCCAACCTTTGGTTGTTGATATAAATTGATTGACACTTGAAGATTGGTCTTTGGTACCGTTCAAGTTGTTTCTTATAATAATCAAGCTCACGGATTTCTATCTGTTTGATTTGCTGATTACATTAAGAAACAGAGATATGACTCTTGGATATATTTCTTGATTGAGCTCGCTTTATTAGTTGGTGCTCTCAGAATTATATTGGAGTTAGTAATTTGCTTAGGTACCCTCGAAGTATAGAAGTGTCGAAGTAATTTGTTGAGGTACCCTCGAAGTACAGAAGTATCGAAGTATATTACTGAGGTACCTTCGAAGTACAGAAGTATCGAAGTATATTACTGAGGTACCTTCGAAGTACAGAAGTATCGAAGTATATTATCGAGGTACCTTCGAAGTATAGAAGTATCGAAGTAATTTGATGAAGTACTTGTATAAGTATTGAAGTACAAGATTCTGATGCTAATATTATCACACAAATATGTGTATGCTTGTATATATGTATGCACGTATGTATGTATGCATGTACGTACGTATGCATGTATGTATGTATGTATTTGTTTACGAGGGCCATGCCTTCGTAAACGACAGATTAGACTGGGATGATGGTTTTCACCCTTTTTTAAAGCGGAGCCTTCGCTCGCTGCTTAGGTATTTTTGCTACCCTTTGGACCAGCCGTCGCCTGAGCAAGATATAATGATGCCAGAAGGTACCCCCTCATAGCACGCAACTAAGTTTTAGCTGAATTTGAGCTTATTGCTTTGGCGTATATTTTTTACCTTTTAGTTTTTCTTTCGGCTAAGGTGACTCTAAGATGTCTCTTTACTTGCCTGGTATGGAGTTGTCTCCTGGTGTACTTTCGTTGTTGTAGCTTCGCTCCTTTGCAATGGAAGTATACCTTTTGGAACCTTTATCTTCGGTTAAGCTTTTCGCCGTATTGTTTGTACCTGTGTAAATATGATACGTACATATACCACTCCGTATTTTTTACATTTTGGTAATGTGTGTTATAGCATTTTGATTGCTTTGTTGTACAATATTTATGACATAGTGTGTCCAGTTTGTCGCACAATCAAGCCATCGCTTGGTGCTAAGGTATGATTAACCTTGGTGGAACATTCAACGTCCTACCAGAGTATCCTTTGGCCAGAAGGTACCGTGGTGGCGAGGGTCCCTACGTGGGCAATAATTTTCCTGCAACCCTACGCGTTCATCTCAAAGGCTGCTTTACTTTGACAGAGTATCTCTATTTGTGGGATATATTGCTTATTATTTTCCTCTTAGTGGGATTCATTTGCCCTGAGGATCCGAGATTGACATATGCGCAGTTATGTCGTGCCCTGCCTCATCGTCAATTCTGACGGTGGGTGTCATTTCTAACCCTTTGTTTTTTCCGTCAATTCTGACAGTTGGTGTCAGTTCTAACCCTTTGTTTTTTCATGTTTGTTTCATTTCACACGCATTAAAAGCTATATTCGAAATCCAAGCTTTATATTGATTGCTAAGGCTTATAATATCTCTTTCTAGGGATAAAATGCAATTACGTATATAATTATATCCTATACAGATAGCATACCTTAAAATTGTATTACCTTCAACATGTATTTGTTGTTTTTAACTGATGTTGTATATGCGCCATGATTGGTGTATGTTTGCCCCCTTTTGCTTTTGAAAGCTGGTTCTTGCAGCTTTTGAAAGGAAAAGTATTTGTATATATGGAGCCTTCGTCCGTGTAATTTGAAGTTTCCTCCTCGTTGGTGTCAGCTACATGTTCGTCCTGGGGAGCCTCCTTTTAGTTAATGGGTGTCACAAGGTACTTTGTGTGTAGTGAGATGCCCCTTGTAGGCTTCGTTCTGGTTGCAGTGAGTTGCTATTGCAGGCTTCGTTCCTGCATAAAATAGAAATACCAATTCCTTTGGCGCTCTGTGTATTCGAAGGGTACCCCTTAGGATTGAATTGTCGCTTCTTCTTAGCCTTGAAGAGTTTCTTATTTTGACAAACTGCCCCTTGCATTAGTCCTTGGCACTTCGTATGTTCCTCAGGTTAGAGAGTTGGGGTATTGCTGAGGCTTGAGGTATACATATGTATACAGACTTCGTTCCTCGTTATGTTTGAGTTGTGCACTTGTATGTATACAAGAGTACACATGCTTCGTGCATTATTAGGCTGGGAGCATCGCAGTAATGGTGGTCGAGAGGTTGCATCTGCTTATGAGTCATCGTGTGACTCCTCATAGCTGAGTATGAGTTGTAGCCTCGTTGAGTATGCATACACCTACGCACACGGGCTTTGTTGACTTGTACCTTCGTAGCTTTGGATTGAATAACTCATTCTTCGCAATGATGAGTCTTCCTTTAACAGGCTTCGCTCACATGTATGCCTGACGGTGGTGAGTCTGCCTTTAAGGGGCTTCGCTCCCATATATGGCTGGCAGAGGTGAGTCTGCCCTTAACAGGATTCGCTCCCATGCATACCTTCGGTTTTAGACTTAAGTTGTAAAATACAACCATAGTTGTTGTCTTTGGCTCCTATTATCGTGACCTACGCCTTCGTCTATAGATCTTGTTGGGAGGATCGACCTTCTTTGATGATGTTGATGCTACACACCTTCCTTTGCCCCCGAAAATTCGCAAAGCGACAAGCTTAAAAATTGTAGAGGAACGAAGCTTTGTTCTTCCATGCGAGTTGTATTTTGGACCTTTGTCCTTACGCTTCATCTTCGTCCCTAATTGCTCATACTTAGATACGTACGAGCCAAGGACAGTTTTCATAATTGTCTTTGGTTGTTGAGAATGTATATGAATACACTCGAGCCAAAGATAAGCTCCGTTTTTGCCTCTCAATGCTCTTACTTAGATACGTATGATCCAAAGATAGCCTTCGTAATTGTCTTTGGCTGTTGAGAATGTGTATAAATACATTCGAGCCAAAGATAAGCTCCATCTTTGCCCATGGCTGCTCGTACTTAGATACATTTTTTTTATAAGTCAAACAATTATATTAATCAAAATAATATTTACAAGATAGAAATGAGAGAAAAGAGGTCATAGCAACCCCAAAAACTCTCAAGGCTATTTAAAACGAAAATAAGAAACATTTGGTAACTCAATAGAGTTTAAAAAAATCTGGACGCCCTACATAATGCATCCCCACTTCATTAGCTAAATTACAACCCCTTTTCGCCATTTTATCCGCATAAAAATTTGCTTCACGGTATGTGTGAACGAATCTAACCGAATCATAAAAATTGCAAACGTCAGTCCATCCTTGTTTAACAAACCAGGGCAAAGAATTTCCTTCCAAAGAACTTATCACACTTAAGAATCAGTACAAATGAGAATCTTGCGATAGCCCCATTGTGCAGCCCACTCCAAGCCCACCAAAATACCATACAGCTCTGCTAAAAAATTGGAAGTAATGACCAGTCCAATCTCCATTGCTCCAACCACTCTACAGCTAGCATCTCTAGCTACAACTCCTGCACCAGCTACCCCAGGGTTATTTCTAGCTGCACCATCACAGCACATCTGCAGTTCACCTTGCTCTGGCGGAAACTAAAAACACTCTAAAGGAACAAAATGCTTAACCTACCCGGAAGTAATTCATAACATTCAAATCGCCAACAGTATTGTGCATATAACCCCTCAACCGAACTGAGTACTCATGGATTAAATTGAAAACACGCTTTTGAAAGAAAGACCAGCAAGGATTTTTCTTCTCATACACCTTCTTGTTACGTGTAAACCAAAGTTTAGATCGAATCACCATGTTGGAAACCAACCATAGGTCTTTGATCATTCTGCTGCAACCACTCGCTGCTTTGTTAGACAAAATCAGACTATATTTAGGCGTAAGATTGAAAATACCTGCAATCCAATCCCATGCCTTCTTCGCAAAATTGCACTGCCAAAGAATGTGCTCCAAGGACTCCTCCTCCACCTGACACACATAACATTTTGTTACAAGTGAATACTTGAATCTGCTCCGCACTTGATCCATGGTTACACACGCACCTCTTTCAAACTTCCAGTTTTGAGCAGCCAAAGAAGGATGGACTTCTTTTCTCTACAGTAGACGCGCTACTTCCATAATTGGATACCTCTTTCTGATCACCTCCCTTGCTGACTTAACCGAGAAAGTCTCCTTCAAGTCAGGCATCCATAATCTTCTATCTAATCCTCCTTGAATTATTGGTAAAGAATTAAACTCAACACCAGCAACAGTAAGATCATTCAAATGGACTCCCTGAATCTCCCACATACCATTAGGGCTTTTTAGATTTTTCAGGGTTTTATAGAGTTTTCAAGGCTTTTTAGGAACATTCAAAGATGAACTTCACTATTGTAGGGAATTTGTTAGTATCATTCGTTAACGAATCCCCTAGCTGGTAGATACCAGTGCTACGTGATAAAATTAAATTAAAGCTTTTCAGAGATTTTTAGAGTTTTTTATAGCTCTTTAGTTTTTTCAGGGCTCTTTAGATTTTTTTTTAATGCCCTTTAGAGTTTTCAGGGTTTTATAAAGTTTTCAAGGCTTTTTAGGTAACATTCAAATATGATCTTCACTAATGCAGGGAATTTGTTAGTATCATTCTTTAACGAATCCCCTAGCTGGTAGATACCAGTGCTACGGGATATAATTAAATTAAAGCTTTTCAAAACTTTTTAGAGCTTCTTAGAGTTTTTCAGACTCTTTTGTTTTTTCATGGCTCTTTAGATTTTTTTTAGGTCTTTTTAGATTTTCAGTGTTTTATAAAGTTTTCAAGGATTTTAAGGAAACATTCAAAAATGATTTTCAATATTGTTTGGAATTTGTTAGTATCATTCTCTAACGAATCCCCTAGCTGGTAGATACCTGTGCTACGGGATATAATTAAATCAAAGCTTTTCAGAGCTTTTTAGAGTTTTTCAGAGCTCTTTAGTTTTTTCAGGGATCTTTAGATTTTTTAGGTCTTTTTAGAGTTTTCAGGGTTTTATAAAGTTTTCAAGGCTTTTTAGGAAACATTCAAAGATGATCTTCACTATTGTTTGGAATTTGTTTGTATCATTCTTTAACGAATCCTCTAGCTGGTAGATCCCAGTGCTACGGGATAAAATTAAATCAAAGCTCTTAAGAGCTTTTTAGAGTTTTTCAGAGCTCTTTAGTTTTTTCAGGACTCTATGGATTTTTTAGGTTTTTTTAGAGTTTTCAGGGTTTTATAAAGTTTTCAAGGCTTTTTAGGAAACATTCAAAGATGATCTTCACTATTGTTGGGAATTTGTTCGTATCATTCTTTAAAGAATCCTCTAGCTGGTAGATCCCAGTGCTACAGGATATAATTAAATTAAAGCTTTTAAGAGCTTTTTAGAATTTTTCAGAGCACTTTAGTTTTTTCAGGGCTCTTTAGATTTTTTATGTCTTTTTAGAGTTTTCAGGGTTTTATAAAGTTTTCAAGGCTTTTTAGGAAACATTCAAAGATGATCTTCACTATTGTTTGGAATTTGTTCGTATCATTCTTTAACGAATCCTCTAGCTTGTAGATCCAAGTGCTACGGGATATAATTAAATCAAAGCTTTTAAGAGCTTTTTAGAGTTTTTCAGAGCTCTTTAGTTTTTTCAGGGCTCTTTAGATTTTTTAGGTCTTTTTAGAGTTTTCAGGGTTTTATAAAGTTTTCAAGGAATTTTAGGAAACATTCAAAGATGATCTTCACTATTGTTGGGAATTTATTCGTATCATTCTTTAACGAATCCTCTAGCTGGTAGATCCCAGTGCTACGGGATATAATTAAATTAAAGATTTTAAGAGCTTTTTAGATTTTTTCAGAGCTCTTTTAGTTTTTTCGGGGTTCTTTAGATATTTTTAGGGCTTTTTAGAGTTTTCAGGGTTTTATAAAGTTTTCAAGGATTTTTAGGAAACATTCAAAGATGATCTTCACTATTGTTTGGAATTTGTTAGTATCATTCTCGAACGATTCCCCTAGCTGGTAGATACATGTGCTACGATTTATAATTAAATTAAAGGTTTTCAGAGCTTTTTAGAGGTTTTCAGAGCTTCTTAGAGTTTTTCAGAGCTCTTTAGTTTTTTCCCTATCTTTAGATTTTTTAGGTCTTTTTAGAATTTTCAGGGTTTTATAAAGTTTTCAAGGCTTTTTAGGAAACATTCAAAGATGATCTTCACTATTGTTTGGAATTTGTTCGTATCATTCTTTAAGGAATCCTCTAGCTGGTAGATCCCAGTGCTACGGGATATAATTAAATCAAAGCTTTTCAGAGCTTTTTAGAGTTTTTCAGAGCTTTTTAGTTTTTTCAGGGCTCTTTAGATTTTTTAGGTCTTTTTAGAGTTTTCAGGGTTTTATAAAGTTTTCAAGGCTTTTTAGGAAACATTCAAAGATGATCTTCACTATTGTTGGGAATTTATTCGTATCATTCTTTAACGAATCCTCTAGCTGGTAGATTCCAGTGCTACGAGATATAATTAAATTAAAGCTTTTAAGAGCTTTTTAGAGTTTTTCAGAGTTCTTTAAGTTTTTTCGGGGTTCTTTAGATATTTTTAGGGCTTTTTTGAGTTTTCAGGGTTTTATAAAGTTTTCAAGGATTTTTAGGAAACATTCAAAGATGATCTTCACTATTGTTTGGAATTTGTTAGTATCATTCTCGAACGATTCCCCTAGCTGGTAAATACCTGTGCTACGGGATATAATAAAATTAAAGGTTTTCAGAGCTTCTTAGAGTTTTTCAGAGCTCTTTAATTTTTTCCCTATCTTTAGATTTTTTAGGTCTTTTTAGAGTTTTCAGGGTTTTATAAAGTTTTCAAGGCATTTTAGGAAACATTCAAAGATGATCTTCACTATTTTTTTGAATTTGTTCGTATCATTCTTTAACGAATCCTCTAGCTGGTAGATCCCAGTGCTACGGGATATAGTTAAATCAAAGCTTTTTAGAGTTTTTCAGAGCTCTTTAGTTATTTCAGGGCTCTTTAGGTCTTTTTAGAGTTTTCAGGTTTTTATAAAGTTTTCAAGGCTTTTTAGGAAACATTCAAAGATGATCTTCCCTATTGTTGGGAATTTGTTCGTATCATTCTTCAACGAATCCTCTAGCTGGTAGATCCCAGTGCTACGTGATATAATTAAATCAAAGCTTTTCAGATCTTTTTAGAGTTTTTCAGTGCTCTTTAGTTTTTTCAGGGATCTTTAGATTTTTTAGGTCTTTTTAGAGTTTTCAGGGTTTTATAAAGTTTTCAAGGCTTTTTAGGAAACATTCAAAGATGATCTTCACTATTGTTGGGAATTTGTTCGTATCATTCTTTAATGTATCCTCTAGCTGGTATATCCCAGTACTACGGGATATAATTAAATTAAAGCTTTTCAGAGCTTTTTAGAGTTTTTCAGAGCTTTATAGACTTCTTTATGGCCTTTTAGAGTTTTAAGGGTTTTATAAAGTTTTAAAGGATTTTTAGGAAACATTAAAAGATGATCTTCATTATTGTTGAGAATTTGTTAGTATCATTCTTTAACGAATCCGTAGCTGGTAGATACCAATTCTACGAGATATAATTAAATTAAAGCTTTCCAGAGGTTTGTAGAGGTTTTAAAAGCTTCGTAGAGTTTTTAAGACTCTTTTGTTTTTCATGGATCTTTAGATTTTTTTTTAGGTCTTTTTAGATTTTCTATGTTTTATAAAGTTTTCAAGGCTTTTTAGGAAACATTCAAAGATGATCTTCACTATTGTTTGGAATTTTTTAGTATCATTATCTAACGATTCCCCTAGCTGGTAGATACCTGTGCTACGGGATATAATTAAATTAAAGTTTTTCAGAGCTTTTTAGAGGTTTTCAGAGCTTCTTAGAGTTTTTTAGAGCTGTTTCGGTTTTTCAGATCTCTTTAGATTTTTTTAGGGCTTTTTAGAGTTTTCAGGTTTTTTTAGAGTTTTCAAAGCTTTTTAAGAAACATTAAAAGATGATCTTCACTATTGTAGGGAATTTGTTAGTATCATTCTTTAACAAATCCTCTAGCTGGTAGATCCCAGTGCAATGGGATATAATTAAATTAAAGCTTTTAAGGGCTTTTTAGAGTTTTTCAGAGCTCTTTAGTTTTTTCGGGGTTCTTTAGATTTTTTAGGGCTTTTTAGAGTTTTCAGGGTTTTGTAAAGTTCTCAAGGCTTTTTAGGAAACATTCAAAGATGATCTTCACTATTGTTTTGAATTTGTTAGTATCATTCTTTAACGAATCCCCTAGCTGGTAGATTCCAGTGCAATGGGATATAATTAAATTAAAGATTTTAAGGGATTTTTAGAGTTTTTCAGAGCTCTTTAGTTTTTTCGGGGTTCTTTAGATTTTTTCAGGGCTTTTTAGAGTTTTCAGGGTTTTATAAAGTTCTCAAGGCTTTTTAGGAAACATTCAAAGATGATCTTCACTATTGTTTTTAATTTGTTAGTATCATTCTCTAACGATTCCCCTTGCTGGTATATACCTGTTCTACGGCATATAATTAAACTAATGCTTTTCATAGCTTTTTAGAGGTTTTCAGAGCTTCTTAGAGTTTTTTAGAGTTGTTTCGATTTTTCAGAGCTCTTTAGACTTTTTAGGGCTTTTTAGAGTTTCCAGGTTTTTTTAGAGTTTTCAAATCTTTTTAAGAAACATTCAAAGATGATATTCACTATTGTAGGGAATTTGTTAGTATTATTCTTTAACAAATCCTTTAGCTGGTAGATCCCAGTGCTATGGGATTTAATTAAATTAAAGCTTTTAAGAGCTTTTTATAGTTTTTCAGAGCTCTTTAGTTTTTTCGGTATTCTTTATATTTTTTTTGGTATTTTTAGAGTTTTCAGGGTTTTATAAAGTTTTCAAGGCTTTTTAGGAAACATTCAAAGATGATCTTCACTATTGTTTGGAATTTGTTAGTATCATTCTCTAACGAATCCCCTAGCTCTTATATACCTGTGCTACGGGATATAATTAAATTAAATCTATTCAGAGCTTTTTGGTGTTTTTCAGAGCTCTTTAGATTTTGTTAGGGCTTTTTAGCGATTTTCAAAGCTCTTTAGTTTTTCAGGGCTCTTTAGATATTTTTTTAGGGCTTTTTAGAGTTTTCAGGGTTTTATACAGTTTTCAAGGCTTTTGAGGAACATTCAAAGATGATCTTCACTAGTGTAGGGAATTTGTTAGTATCATTAGTTAACGAATCCCCTAGCTGGAAGATACCAGTGCTACGGGATATTATTAAATTAAAGCTTTTCAGAGATTTTTAGAGTTTTTCATAGCTCTTTAGTTTTTTCAAGGCTCTTTAGATTTTTTTTTAATGCTTTTTAGAGTTTTCAGGGTTTTATAAAGTTTTCAAGGATTTTTAGGTAACATTCAAAGATGATCTTCACTAATGCAGGGAATTTGTTAGTATCATTCTCTAACGAATCCCCTAGCTGGTAGATACCTGTGCTACGGGATATAATTAAATCAAAGCTTTTCAAAGTTTTTCAGAGCTCTTTAGTTTTTTCTTGGATCTTTAGATTTTTTAGGTCTTTTTAGAGTTTTCAGGGTTTTATAAAGTTTTCAAGGCTTTTTAGGAAACATTCAAAGATGATCTTCACTATTGTTTGGAATTTGTTCGTATCATTCTTAAACGAATCCTCTAGCTGGTAGATCCCAGTGCTACGGGATATAATTAAATCAAAGCTCTTCAGAGCTTTTTAGAGTTTTTCAGAGCTCTTTAGTTTTTTAAGGGCTCTTTAGATTTTTTAGGTCTTTTTAGAGTTTTCAGGGTTTTATAAAGTTTTCAAGGCTTTTTAGGAAACATTCAAAGATAATCTTCACTCTAACGAATTTTTTCGTATCATTCTTTAACGAATCCTCTAGCTGGTAGATCCAAGTGCTACGGGATATAAATAAATTAAAGCTTTCCAGAGCTTTTGAGAGTTTTTCAGAGCTCTTTAGTTTTTTCTTGGCTCTTTAGATTTTTTTAGGGCTTTTTAGAGTTTTCAAGGTTTTATAAAGTTTTCAAAGCTTTTTAGGAAACATTAAAAGATGATCTTCACTATTGGTGAGAATTTGTTAGTATCATTCTTTAACGAATCCCCTAGCTGGTAGATACCAGTGCTTCGAGATATAATTAAATTAAAGGTTTTAATAGCTTTTTAGAGGTTTTCAGAGATTCTTAGAGTTTTTCAGACTCTTTTGTTTTTTCATGGCTCAATAGATTTTTTTAAGTCTTTTTAGATTTTCCGGGTTTTATTAATTTTTCAAGGCTTTTTAGGAAACATTCAAAGATGATCTTCAATATTGTTTATAATTTTTTAGTATCATTCTCTAACGATTCCCCTAGCTGGTAGATACCAGTGCTACGGGATATAATTAAATTAAAGCTTTTCAGAGGTTTTTAGAGCTTCCTAGAGTTTTTTAGAGTTGTTTCGATTTTTTAGAGCTCTTTAGATTTTTTTAGTGCTTTTTAGAGTTTTCAGGGTTTTTTGGAGTTTTCAAAGCTTTTTAAGAAACATTCAAAGATGATCTTCACTATTGTAGGGAATTTGTTAGTATCATTCTTTAACAAATCCTCTAGCTGATAGATCCCAGTGCTATTGGATATAATTAAATTAAAGCTTTTATGAGGTTTTTAGAGTTTTTCAGAGCTCTTTAGTTTTTTCGGGGTTCTTTAGATATTTTTAGGGCTTTTTAGAGTTTTCAGGGTTTTATAAAGTTTTCAAGACTTTTTAGGAAACATTCAAAGATGATCTTAACTATTTTTTGGAATTTGTTAGTATCATTCTCTAACGATTCCCTTAGCTGGTAGATACCTGTGCTACGGGATATAATTAAATTAAAGCTTTTCAAATATTTTTAGAGGTTTTCAAAGCTTCTAAGAGTTTTTCAGAGCCCTTTAGTTTTTTCAGAGATCTTTAGATTTTTTAGGTGTTTTTAGAGTTTTCAGGGTTTTATAAAGTTTTCATGGCTTTTTAGGAAACATTCAAAAATGATCTTCACTATTGTTGGGAATTTGTTTGTATCATTCTTTACCGAATCCTATAGCTGGTAGATCCCAGTGCTACGGAATATAATTAAATTAAAGCTTTTCAGAGCTTTTTAGAGTTTTTCAGAGCTCTTTAGTTTTTTCTGGGCTCTTTAGCTTTTTTTAGGGCTTTTTAGAGTTTTCAGGGTTTTATAAAGTTTTCAAGGCTTTTAAGGTAACATTAAAAGATGATCTTCACTAATGCAGGGAATTCGTTAGTATCATTCTTTAACGAATCCCCTAGCTGGTAGATACCAGTGCTACGAGATATAATTAAATTAAAGCTTTTCAGAGCTTTTTAGAAGTTTTCAGAGCTTCTTAGAGTTTTTCAGACTCTTTTGTTTTTTCATGGCTCTTTAGATTTTTTTTAGGTCTTTTTAGATTTTCAGGGTTTTATAAAGTTTTCAAGGCTTTTTAGGAAACATTAAAAGATGATCTTCACTATTGTTGAGAATTTGTTAGTATCATTCTTTAACGATTCCCCTAGCTGGTAGATACCTGTGCTACGGGATATAATTAAATTAAAGCTTTTCAGAGCTTTTTAGAGGTTTTCAGAGCTTCTTAGAGTTTTTAGAGCGGTTTCGATTTTCCAGAGCTCTTTAGATTTTTTAGGGCTTTTTAGAGTTTTCAAGATTTTTTCGAGTTTTCAAAGCTTTTTAAGAAACATTCAAAGATGATCTTCACTATTGTAGGGAATTTGTTAGTATCATTCTTTAACAAATCCTCTAGCTGGTAGATCCCAGTGCTATGGGATATAATTAAATTAAAGCTTTTAAGAGCTTTTTATAGTTTTTCAGAGCTCTTTAGTTTTTTCGGGGTTCTTTAGATTTTTTTAGGGCTTTTTAGAGTTTTCAGGTTTTATAAAGTTCTCAAGGCTTTTTAGGAAACATTAAAAGAAGATCTTCACTATTGTCTGGAATTTGTAAGTATCATTCTCTAACGAATCACCTAGCTTGTAGATACCTGTGCAACGGGATATAATTAAATTAAATCTTTTTAGAGCTTTTGTGAGTTTTTCGAAGCTCTTTAGTTTTTTCAGGAATATGTAGATTTTTTTAGGTCTTTTTAGAATTTTTCATAGCTCTTTAATTTTTAAGGGCTCTATAGATTTTTTTAGGGTTTTTAGAGTTTTCAGGGTTTTATAAAGTTTGCAAGGCTTTATAGGAAACATTCAAAGATGATCTTCACTATTGTTTGGAATTTGTTAGTATCATTCTCTAATGAATCACCTAGCTTGTAGATACTTGTGCTACGGGATATAATTAAATTAAAACTTTTCAGAGCTTTTTTGAGTTTTTCGAAGCTCTTTAGTTTTTTAAGGGATCTTTAGATTTTTTAGGGCTTTTTAGCGTTTTTCAAAGCTCTTTAGTTTTTAAGGGCTCTTTAGATTATTTTTTAGGTCTTTTTAGATTTTCCGGGTTTTATAAAGTTTTCAAGGCTTTTTAGGAAACATTTAAAGATGATCTTCACTATTGTTTGGAATTTTTTAGTATCATTCTCTAACGATTCCCCTAGCTGGTAGATACCTGTGCTACGTGATATAATTAAATCAAAGCTTTTCAGAGCTCTTTAGTTTTTTCAAGGCTCTTTAGATTTTTTAGGTCTTTTTAGAGTTTTCAGGGTTTTATAAAGTTTTCAAGGCTTTTTAGGAAACATTCAAAGATGATCTTCACTATTGTTTGGAATTTGTTCGTTTCATTCTTTAACGAATCCTCTAGCTGGTAGATCCCTGTGCTACAGGATATAATTAAATTAAAGCTTTTCAGAGCTTTTTAGAGTTTTTATGAGCTCTTTAGTTTTTTCTGAGCTCTTTAGATTTTTTTAGGGCTTTTTAGAGTTTTCAGGGTTTTATAATGTTTTCAAGGCTTTTTAGGAAACATTAAAAGATGATCTTCACTATTGTTTAGAATTTGTTAGTATCATTCTTTAACAAATCCCCTAGCTGGTAGATACCAGTGCTACGAGATATAATTAAATTAAAGCTTTTCAGAGCTTTTTAGAGGTTTTCAGAGCTTTTTAGAGTTTTTAAGACTTTTTTTCATGGCTCTTTATGTTTTTTTTAGGTCTTTTTAGATTTTCAGGATTTTATAAAGTTTTCATGGCTTTTTAGGAAACATTCAAAGTTGATCTTCACTATTGTTGGGAATTTTTTAGTATCATTCTCTAAAGATTCCCCTTACTGGTAGATACCTGTGCTACGGGATATAATTAAATCAAAGCTTTTCAGAGCATTTAAGAGTTTTTCAGAGCTCTTTAGTTTTTTCAGGGATCTTTAGATTTTTTAGGCTCTTTTAGAGTTTTCAGGTTTTTATAAAGTTTTCAAGGCTTTTTTGGAAATATTCAAAGATGATCTTCACTATTGTTTAGAATTTTTTGTATCATTCTTAAACGAATCCTCTAGTTGGTAAATCCCAGTGCTACAGGATATAATTAAATCAAAGCTTTTCACAGAATTTTTGAGTCTTTCAGAGCTCTTTAGATTTTCAGGGTTTTATAAAGTTTTCAAGGCTTTTTAGGAAACATTCCAAGATGATCTTCACTATTGTTTTGAATTTATTCGTATCATTCTTTAACGAATCCTCTAGCTGGTAGATCCCAGTGCTACGGGATATAATTAAATTAAAGCTTTTCAGAGGTTTTTAGAGTTTTTCAGAGCTGTTTAGTTTTTTATGGGCTCTTCAGATTTTTTTTAGGTCTTTTTAGATTTTCAGGGTTTTATAAAGTTTTCAAGGCTTTTTCGGAAAAATTAAAAGTTGATCTTCACTATTGTTGAGAATTTGTTAGTATCATTCTTTAACGAATCCCCTAGCTGGTAGATACCAGTGCTACGAGATATAATTAAATTAAAGCTTTTCAGTGCTTTTTAGAGGTTTTCAGAGCTTCTTAGAGTTTTTCAGACTCTTTTGTTTTTCATGGCTCTTCAGATTTTTTTTAGGTCTTTTTAGATTTTCCGGGTTTTATAAAGTTTTCAAGGCTTTTTAGGAAACATTCAAAGATCATCTTCACTATTGTTTGGAATTTTTTAGTATCATTCTCTAACGATTCCCCTAGCTGGTAGATACCTGTGCTACGGGATATAATTAAATCAAAGCTTTTCAGAACTATTCAGAGGTTTTCAGAGCTCTTTAGTTTTTTCAAGGCTCTTTAGATTTTTTAGGTCTTTTTTGAGTTTTCAGGGTTTTATAAAGATTTCAACGCTTTTTAGGAAACATTCAAAAATGATTTTCACTATTGTTTGGGATTTTTTAGTATCATTCTCTTATGAATCCCATAGCTGGTAGATACTTGTGCTACGGGATATAATTAAATCAAAGATTTTCAGAGCTTTTTAGAGTTTTTCTGCGTTCTTTAGTTTTTTAAGGGATCTTTAGATTTTTTAGGTCTTTTTAGAGTTTTCAGGTTTTTAGAAAGTTTTCAAGGCTTTTTAGGAAACATTCAAAGATGATCTTCACTATTGTTTGGAATTTGTTCGTATCATTCTTTAACGAATCCTCTAGCTGGTAGATCCTAGTGCTACGGGATATAATTATATCAAAGCTTTTCAGAGCATTTTCGAGTTTTTCAGAGCTCTTTAGTTTTTTCAGGGCTCTTTAGATTTTTTAGGTCTTTTTAGAGTTTTCAGGGATTTATAAAGTTTTCAAGGCTTTTTAGGAAACATTAAAAGATGATCTTCACTATTGTTTGGAATTTGTTCGTATCATTCTTTAACGAATCCTCTAGCTGGTAGATCCCAGTGCTACGGGATATAATTAAACTAAAGCTTTTCAGAGGTTTTTAGAGTTTTTCAGCGCTGTTTAGTTTTTTATGGGCTCTTCAGATTTTTTTTAGGTCTTTTTAGATTTTCAGGGTTTTATAAAGTTTTCAAGGCTTTTTAGGAAACATTCAAAGATGATCTTCACTATTGTTAGGAATTTTTTAGTATCATTCTCTAACGATTCCCCTAGTTGGTAGATACCTGTGCTACGGGATATAATTAAATCAAAGCTTTTCAGAACTTTTCAGAGGTTTTTAGAGCGCTTTAGTTTTTTCAGGGCTCTTTAGATTTTTTAGGTCTTTTTTTAGTTTTCAGGGTTTTATAAAGATTTCAAGGCTTTTTAGGAAACATTAAAAAATGATTTTCACTATTGTTTGGGATTTGTTAGTACCATTCTCTTACGAATCCCATAGCTGGTAAATACCTGTGCTACGGGATATAATTAAATCAAAGCTTTTCAAGGCTTCTTAGAGTTTTTCAGACTCTTTTGTTTTTTCATGGCACTTTAGATTTTTTTTAGGTCTTTTTAGATTTTCCGGGTTTTATAAAGTTTTCAAGGCTTTTTAGGAAACATTAGAAAATAATTTTCACTATTGTTTGGAATTTGTTAGTATCATTCTCTAACGAATCCCCTATATGGTAGATACCTGTGCTACGGGATATAATTAAATCAAATCTTTTCAGAGCTTTTCAGAGTTTTTAAAAGCTTCTTAGAGTTTTTCAGACTCTTTTGTTTTTTCATGGCTCTTCAGATTTTTTTTAGGTCTTTTTAGATTTCCGGGTTTAATAAAGTTTTCAAGGATTTTTAGGAAACATTCAAATATGATCTTCACTATTGTTTGGAATTTTTTAGTATCATTCTCTAACGATTCCCCTAGTTGGTAGATACCTGTGCTACGGGATATAATTAAATCAAAGCTTTTCAGAG
>JAJJMB010003260.1:0-11865 GCA_023531105.1 Papaver atlanticum | reverse complement strand
AACTGGTCTGCAAAGGACTTTGGTGTTTACTCATTCGAGCATCTGGGGGCTACATGTCTGTCCATCATCCCATGTAGCCGGTCCCTCTCACTCATTGATTTGATCAACAATCGATCACAATTAGGGTTTCAAACCAAATGCTTTGCAAAGCATAATAGGTTCAAACCCCAATGTTTTTATGTTGATCCAGCAATCAACATTTTAATTAATTAAATTTGGTCCTATTTGGTCGTGCTACCAATAATCATTAAACGAGCAATATTTGCTCAGATTAGAAATATTGATTCAACTATCAACATTTGATAACTCATCAAATGAGCAATATTTGCTCAGACTAGAAATATTGATTCAACTATCAATATTCAATAATTCATCAAACGAGTAATATTTTCTCAGACTATCAATATTCGTCATATTGATTCAACTATCAACATTCTTTTGAGAACTATGCATCTGTCTCAACATACATGCTCAATCCATGAATCCTAGAGCATTCGTCAATCATGCTCGACTCAGCAATACAAAGACTCATCGTCTAATCCAGTCAACAACTGAATAATTAAATACACGTCTTCCTTACAGACTCCACAATCATGAGACATCAATCATGTCACATAGGGGATATTAACTAGGGTTTTGGTCTGGCGGCCTACGGCACGTGTGTTCACCCACGATGAGAGATGTGATTAAGTCGAGCAAGCAGTTGAGGGAGTTATCAAAGTAGTGGGTGGACAATCAACCAAGTCTCCGCATGACGTGGAACTAGTTTAAACACGATTTCCCACTTTTCTACTCTTTCACTTGAACAACCGTCACACTTACTGGAGATCAATGTGTCTACCTTCTGGCAATATAAATAAGTTTCGAATTCATGATTGAGGAAAAATCACAGATATACGGGAATTATCACAAGAATTCTCATCTGGACAATCACTCTCAACAGAGCAGAATTTAAACTTATTCGAACCCAGCAGTTCATCAATTTTCAGAAACCTACAACACATTCACAATCCTTTGATCATCATTGATCTCACACATACTTCTCAGCTTCCCTCCTACAAATCGACCCATCCTCTCTTGTGACCGAATTGACTCTGGAACGACCATTTTCTTGGTTTAGGACGGAGTGCTATAGACTGATCTATCGAACTTAAAGCACTCCCATGCAGTGCATCTGTTTGCAAAAGGTTAAAGCAATTTGCTCGGTCGAGGAGTATCCGTCCGTACGCTCGAGTCTCCACTTTCCTAAAAAACAAGTAAATAGTTTTCTCCCATCAACATATTGACGACCACAATGAAAGATTAATCTCTCGGTTACAATCTCAATTCAAAAAGATGGTCGGTCTGATATTTGGTTCAGTTACTAACCCGGGTTCAACATCCAATTCCAATACTGCTAGCTCTAGTGATACTGCCACTGCTAGTGCCACCCCTCTCAACGTTGCAGTACCGGTGCTCCAATGACCACCCTTGTTAATGTTGCAAGCAATGGTACTGATACCATCAATAATCCTCTTTTCGGCCGGTCTCTTGAAGAAGTCATAGAAAATACGCCTACCATAGCTGATCTTATGAAGGTTCATGAAGTTCTCGCCAGAAATCAGACTGACATGGATGCAACACAGAAAGAGTTATGTACTTATCTCAAAACTCTCACTGACAAAATGTCGTTTGAACAAACTCGGGACCAACACCGATCGGAGAAAGGAAAAGCTAAGGAAACATCCTCGGCTGGTGATCCTGAAGTCTCTCCAATCCATGTTGAAGATGATGATGAAATCCGCAAGGCTGCAGATAACCCACCAGCAAACAAACCTGCAAGTTTCATCACTCATGAAGACCTGAAGCGTTTTTTGGAGGATCGAGGAAAAGACAAGACATCATCTGTCCACCGTCACCAACCTCCATATCCTGCTGCTACACAGAGAATTCCTCTTCCGAAAGGATACACTTCTCCAACGTTCACACTCTATAATGGAACACCTAATGCCCGAGAACATGTTTCTCTATTTTTAGAGTCATTGGGCGAGCATGAACACAACCATGTCGTTTGTCTGAAAGAATTTTCAAAGTCTCTAACAGGCAGAGCATACACCTGGTACAATAACATCGCACCAGGAAGTATTGCCAGTTGGGGAGAGATGATTAATGCTTTCTACAGAAAGTACTTCTTTATTTTAGAGAAAGTCACTCTCTCTGATCTGGGAATGATGTTTCAAAGTAGCAATGAACATCCCAATGATTATGTGAAAAGGTTCAGAGTTCAGGCTCTGGACTGTCATGATCCAAATGTAACAGAGCAGCTACTTGTAGACTTGTGCATAAACAGAATGATCCCGGTCTACAGAGCTTTACTGGAAATATCCAATTCCAGACTTTCTCAGAACTTCATGAAGCGGCCAAGCGATCAGCAACTACCGCACCTGCTTTACGGAAAGATCAAAAGCTATAAAAACCGAGGAACCATGAGAAACTCGAGGTAGCAGACGCTTTATCAACAAGCAATACAGTCTCTAACCTTCCACAAACGTTGTTGCAGAAGGGAGCAAACGAAAATCCGAGACACAACATAAGCACGCTCCTCCAGCCCCTCCAAAAGAACAAAGGAAAGATAACCAAACCCGGAATGCACAACCCCGGCCCAGTGCACACAAACTGATCAAATAGAACCTGACTTTCCTTTTCCCATTGAAGAGGTGATCGAACTGCTAGAAGTATGGATCCAGGATGGTGCAATCAAATTACCACATGTCAGGAAAGAACCAACTGAAGAGGAAATGGAAAACCATTGTTAGTATCGCTTTCATAGATTCGTCAATCATCCCACGAGTGATTGCAGGATTTTGAAGCGCATATTCAAAGAAAAGATCGAATCAGGAGAGCTTAACCTGGGGAGTGAAGGAGTACACAGAGACCCTCTCCCGGTCAGGACTTTCACTCTCTCTAAACCACCTGTCAAGGAAGCGGTTTAATCCTTAATTGAGCATGTCTGTGAATTGCTGTACTTATCAAAGGCTCAAAGGAAAGAGATGTTTGCTGCATTAAATCACATCGTGTCAAGGAAATTTCTATCCATTCAGGAAACATTCACTGAACCTCCAGTCACGGACAAGGAGATGTACGACTGGGGACTTCTCACTACAGTCCATCTCAAAGGAAATGAATTCAAGCGAGCGTTGATCGATATTGGCACTGTTGTCAATGTCATACCGTTGAAAACCCTTAGAGCTGCTGGTATCACCCGACAAGAAGCTACTCATGCTCCCATCTCAATCATGGATCATGAAGGAACACCCAGGGATGCTTATGGCTACATTACTCTCAAGATGAAAGCAAGCTCGACCTGGACTGAAACCAAGTTTTACATAATCTGGGAAGATCCATGGTATGAAATGGTTCTCGGACGAGCATGGATTCACGCTGAAAAGAAAACTACTGATGAGGTGTCTATACCCCTCTCAGACGAGGAAAGCTCTGATTCAGAAGATTCAACATATGTTCCATCAACAAAGCATTTGGAGCAATTCCAAACTCTTTTGGAGTTGAAAAAAGAGCCTGAAGAAGATGCATTAGCATTTATCAGAAGATTCCGCACTCAGGCAATTCTCATTCCTCCTCATATGTCCATGTCATCTGTTTTCAAACATGCTCTCCTAGTCCGGGGACTCAATCCTATTAGTAACTCTGCCATTGCAAGACGTTATGAATGGGTAGCTTCGCCACAACAATATTTTACTAAGTGGTTGAATCTGGGACCTCTCCGGATTGAGCATCTCACTGAGACATTCATTACTGAAATAATGTCCAAACATAACAAAGAATATCTTGGGTATTCTCCTTTGCACGAGTGTCCACATGTGCCACAAAATTGGAAAGCTCCTATGTCTGCACAAGCATGGAATCCCACTGTGAAAGGAATGTCGAACTAGCAGAAGATATTCAGAGCACGAACGATCAAGCCTAACAAGTTTCATGAAGGAGATCTAGTTCTCAAAGCAACTAAGCGCAATCTTCATTCTACAAGGAACTCCAACTGGGTAGGACCTTTCAGGATCACTAAGTCTGTGGCCGGTGGATACTACAAATTAGTCAACATGTATGGCAAGGCGAACATGGTAGTAATACAAGAGAATTGGCTCAAAGCATTTGATGCCTGATATATTGGACGTTTGAGGTATCAGGTGTTTGAGGCATGAACACCTAAAACATCTGGATTTGGCATTTAGGATTTTCTCCCATTGTATTTTCAATTCCTACAGAATGTTTGCAATACTTGCATTTAGTATATGAATTCAACAATTAATCAAAGTTCATTTTACTTAAAGAAAATCTCTATCAAATCCAAAAGAAAATCCTCAATCATCTACTTATCCAAAATCAATCAAAAAATCAAAACCAAAATAAAACCTCACATCTGTCAGAAGTTCAAGGTTCAAGAGATCATAGAAGGAAAATCAAAGGAAACTGGCAAAGTAAGATTTTTTCTCTTCTGCAATTTTCAAGTCACGCAAAGATGCTTTCTCCAACTTCGGTTCTTCAGTCAACTTGGCAATTTTGGCTTTCTTCTTCATCACAGCATCACTGGGAAAAGGTACATTCTTCTCACGTACGTCCTTGATGGTGTTAATCCTCTGACGCAACAATTTCAAATTGAAGCCTAGTTTCTCAGAATTATCCAAATTGTACTCCCAATCAAAGAGTACATCCTTGGTCTCAGTACTTCTAGCCCTGGTTCGTATATCATCTATAACACGCAAGATAGCTCCTACTTGCATGATAAGAAGTAAATGCGTTCGGGATATTTGGTCACAACGATATGGCCATACCTCTTCCATATTTCCTCATACATGCTAGCATATCCGATGGGAACGCTAAATCCGCCAACTAGTTCATGATACGTAAGTGGCTCACTGAACGGAGGATCAAAAGCAACCCTTGTATTTGGGTATTCATGAACGATCATACGAGTCTCAATCATTGGAGCAGCTTCTTATATCATTGGAACAATTTCTTCTATCACTGAAGCAGGATCAGTTTCTTCTATCACAGTTTCTTCTATCCCCGACCCGGTTTCTCCTATCTATGAAGTGATGACGACTTGAGCCTTGTTCTCTTAAACAACTTCAATAACAACATTCTCATGACCCTGAGGTGCAGAGATGGTAATATCATCATTTTGATTCACCATATTGTTCGAATCATCATTATTGGCTCCATTATCCTCAACTTCGCCATTTGGCACCTAATATGATGATTACATGGGATTAGAACACTCCAAGCATGGAAATCAAAAGCAATCATCAAATTCATAATGTAAGTGATATAACATCATCAAAGTTATTCATTATTCATTCAAGACATGATCAAATAGTGTAAAAGTCATAAAAAGACGTTTTACAACAAGCTCATCTGAGGATATTTTACACTTCCCTGTATTAGATGACGATCTGGGAGCAATTGGTAAGTATTATAAAGTTGAGTCATATGTCATTCTCTTCGTATGGATGTCCTATACAACATATTAAAATTTCACAGTAATTGGATGAATGAGCCAAAAGATACAGCCGAAACACCGGACTACATGCCTGCTGCAAATTTACTGAAAACTTCCTGGAAGTTTACTGTTTCATCGATTTCGACCCCTAAACATGCTCAAAATTCAAAAATATTCTTTACAAATCTCGGAAATTTCCTGGTCATGTGAAAACATGGGTATATCGCTAAAATATGATGTTGGATGAAGATTCTACAACATTTTTACTAAAATACTGAATTCTGAATTTTATGGTGACGTATTTCGGCAAAACTTCTCATTCATTCATTCACAAATCAGAAATTTTATATTTCTATGAAGATAATACAAGATGGAAACTTACTTGAGTGGTCTCCAAACCGTTCGAAGGATCAATATTGTCGGCATCACCATTAGGAACATTATTGCCTTCATTCAGTTCCAAATCTTGGGAATTCTCATTCTCACCATCATCCGAAGACGAATGAGCATTATTAACATCTTGTTTATCCATGACAATATCCTCCTGGATATATCAACAAAAATCATTATTATTTTTATTCAAGAAGTATCATGATCGATTACGCGAAGGAAAACTTACATCGATTTCTCTTCATCACTAGACTCATGAGTTGCTTGCTCAACCGAAGCGAGTCGGAGACCGTCAATACTTGATGGAGCAAAATTATGAAACGAATTAACAAACATTGGTCTTATGATCCTAATTACACGGACAAGGAAAGAGTCACAGTAGAAAAAGCATTAATGACTCACCAATGAGACAGTTGAGGACTTTACACTATTCGAGAAGTACTTACTGGTGAACAACCTGGAAGTATTTTTATTTTATCACCACTGGAGAGATACTTCAATCTTGGTCGATCAAAAATCATCTCAACGGAAGGAGGTTCTCGTACCAGAGGTTGAGCATCCATTACAAAATTATGCAAACGCTCAAGTTGCTGATGCCAGAAGTCTATATAACCCGGAGTTGCGTAGGCGACCCGATCAGAACAAGGGAACAGATATTCACGTCCATTCAAATGTGTACAATCTAAATAAATTTGAAGTTGGTCGACTGATGGCTTTCTCTTTCGAACATCCGGAATGCACTGATCAAGACCCATTTGTCGAACCGCTCTATCGATATTATATTCTTCCACCGGAAACTTTCCTTGTATTACCGATACTAAGTATCCAGGAGTGCAAAGGATCTCTCACCATCACTCAGGTCTGTACCGGATTCCAAAGTGATGTTTTCTTTAGCATCATTAAAGGTGATCAATTGTGAGACGAAAGAAGGAACTGACACCCACGGAAGAAAATTAAACTCAGATTCATTGTATAATATATCGATGAGGCGAGTCTTGATTCGAGGCTGCTTCGTGGACCAACACATAATCCTAGCATTATCTCTCTCGGAGAAAGCATGATGAATATCAATATTTGGTCCTTGCAAGACGCTTCGAGGAATCGGTGCATAATTCTTGAAGCGCTTCCACAATAAGGCTTTGAGAAACATTGTATTAATGTACGCTTCAATTTTCATCAAGCCATTGGAAACGCTGGAATCTATGACTAAGGAGTCTAAATTGGAGAATAGCGAACCCAAGAATAGGTTACCGATGGGAAGTTTCTCACCTTGAGCCATCTTAATAGCAAATGGAATCACAAATAGCTTCAACAAGTGTCCACTATCTTCAAGTACATCTCTGGACAGCCACAAGCACAACAAAGCAGCAATGGTTAATGTATCGTCGATAGGTCTCTCGGGAACCCTATCTCTCGGCCACCAGTGCTTTAACCATTAAGCATAACAAAATTTGCTGGATAATTTATTAAAGTCATGCATCGTAGTTGTCAAGACATCATACATTGCAGTCTCCTCTGTTGAAAGTCCTTCAGGAAAATTACCCGTAACCGGAAGATGTAATAAAGCAACTACATCCTCCAAAGTGATGGTAAATTCTCCCCATCTGCATATGAAAGTATGAGTAGGAATACACCAGCGAGCGAGCAAAGCTACCATACCTCGTCCATCATGGTAAATAAACAAGTCTCCGGCCGCTTAGATAACCCGCATCACTTGTGCACGATCCAGCATGACTGGCACATGATCGTAACCCAACATATGTCTCGCCCATCCGTAAAAGTCTGTTAAAGGTTTTCGAGAAAGCTTGAATTCTATATGCGAAGCAGAATAGTGTCCTCCTTGCAGACAGAATCGAACTATCGCTCGAGGAGACACCAATTTTTTCTGAGTAATATCCCTGGGATTTACAAGAAGGCGAAACGAAGAACCTATGAGACGTTTTTCAGGCCTATACTAAACCACAAATAAGTCATCATCAGTGTTCGGAATATTCTTTACTCCAGGTGCTTCTTCTTCATTATCATCAGTGGAAGTCCCATTTACAGAGGTATCATCTCTGGAAGTCGCATCTGCGAAGGTATCATCTCTGGAAGTGCTATCATGAGAATCAGTCATCCTTGCAAAGTAGCTGTGACATCCATATCATGTCTACTTCGATATATCATTCGTAGATGCAAATTTCATCAAAGCAATGGAATTAAAGCACAACAAAATAATAAGGATGCTCACATCAACGTCTACCAAAATGGTAACTTTCCAACTCTTACCTTTTTACGGTTCTACTAACAGTGGTGATTGTGATAGAAGAGTTAATACTTCAAAAAACTTGCTTGTTTCTTCAAACCTGCAAAAAAAAAGCAAAACTCATTATTCAGAAATCAAATCTTGATTTTTCATAAAGCCGTGAACATAGTTTTCACTGCGTGGACATCCACTAACTTTTCATTGTGTGAATATCCACTATTGAATTGTAAAAACTCACACCAAGACAATATTTCATCATAAATAATTGTCTACTTTTAATGGTTATTCAAAAACAATATTTTGATTTTCAACAACAAAAAATGTGTGTGAATTACTCACGTAAATTTTGAATAAAAAAAAAATTTAAACATGAATAACTCACGTAAATATTAAAAAAAAAAATCTCTCACACATATGTATATGTCTACCTATACATATAATTTTTTACATGAACAAATCATGAACAAGTTACAAACGGTATAAAAAAATAAAAAAATTGTACCTGGCCGGTGTCGGTCGGAATTTGGTCGGACGGTGGCGGCGACGGCCGATCGGCGGCAACGGGCTCCGGCGAAATTTTTTGCTCATCTTCTCTACTGCTCGGATGTAAGGGGAGGTGAAGGAAGCAGGTGGTTGGTTGTTGGGAGAAGAAAAAAAAGAAAGGGTGTTTCGTCCACACAAATTAGCGGATCCACACCAATTTACGCTCGTTAGATGACGTTCTATCATATTACCAGGATCTATATCTCGGCAATTGCTCGTAATCAAAAATCAGGTAACATTCTGTTGATGGTGGTTTTCAGATCAGGGCTAAAATTGTGAAACCCTGTTTTTAATGCGCTGTCATTCTGCAAAGGAACAAAAGCCATTTGAAAGTGATGAGTGCATAAACCTCTTCGCTCACAAATGTATTGAGAAATTCAATATATTTGTATATGTATATAAAATTCACCCAGAATGGTGCATACAGCAACAATCCCAAATATTCTATGAATTTTATTTTCCACCAGCATTATTTACTAATGCATTACCTGTCTAGTATTTTCCTATGCTATGTTCCCCAACAGAACTCTCAATATTGGCATGACATGACGATTAATGTTCACTAGCAGCGGCGTAGCACAAATCTCCCGAAGTGTCAATATTGAGACCCACATGAAAACACTTACACAGGCTACACCACTCTTTGATAAAGAGATTTTCGTGTCAACGCGCTTTTTAATTAAAGTTTAGCACGATCGACACGCCCAAATTCCTTAAGGAAAATCTAGACTGTCCATGTCAGTCTTAAAGAGCAATCGCGGCCACACGATTTGGCCACACAATTCAACAAACTTAGCCTCTTCCTAGCGGACCTAGGCAACCTCCATAATGTCCACCGGCGGGCCCACTATTACCTCAGCCGATCGGGATACTTTTAGTTCACCCGCAGCATCCCTGGTCGTTAACCAGAAGTTAGGGTGATCACGTTGTTGAAAAAAGAGCTCAAACGAGCTAAGACCGACCATAACGGTCTCAAAACTACCGCATACGTACAACTTAGCAAGCCAAGTTGGACGGCTTAGATCGTGTTTTGGATGATCAAAGAAGCGCCAGTGTGTTCACCGACAACTCACCTTTATCCCTAGTTGGTCGAACTTCACACGGCAATCCATAGGCGCATAGAAACGATTGCCCAAAGTAGGGTGATCGCGCGTGTTTTAAAAACCCTAAATTGAATAAACGTGGTTATGACCCTGCCGCAAATCAATCGCGTCCGTCCATCTTCGCCAGCTTAGTCGAACGACTTAGATCGGATTCTAGATGGCCAACAGGGTGACACTGTGATCACCAGCCATCCCTCTTCCGCGAGGAGCGATCGGCCAAGCCACGGCTTGCCAATGTGTCCTCCGAACGATCACCCAAAAGAAGATGGTCGCGTTGTTTGCATAATCCAACGGCAGTACGCAACTGCCGCAAATCATCTCATCCATCCAACTTCGCTAGCCTGGTCGGATGGTCTAGATTTATTTTCAGGAGGCCAACAGGGTATCGCTGTAATCACCGGCCATTCCTCCTCCACAGGGAATGATCGGCAAAGTTATGGCTTGCTCATAGGGTTCCCAAACGATCGCCCAAAGGTGGCCAGTCACGCTTTTTGTTAAGACATTCAACTCGCGACTAATTTGGACGAACTCTAAAACAACGATGCTTCATGCACATCGATTGTTTTCAGCAGTTTTTTTAAAAGTGATGCTTCATGTGCATCAATTATAAACGATGCTTTATGAATATTGATCTCACAAATAATTTTATTATTTAACCTAAAAGCACTATGTGTTACTTTAAGCGGCAAGTTTCACGACTTGACCCATTCACTCGAGACATCAAACATGTCACAAACTGGGGGATGCTTATTGTGGTATTGGTCTGGTGGTTTACGGCGTGCCGCGTGCAACGCGCCCATTACGAGAAAGTGTCAGGAAAGGACGGATGGTTAAGCAATGAGGGAGTAGTGGGTGAAAGGGTGACCGGTCTTCCCACATAATGGAAACATGATGGTCACCACCTTTTGCACAACCGCACTTCTCCACTACTTAACTGCCTCCACTTCCTACGAGATCAGGGGTGAGCTCAATGACTTGTATAAATAGGTTTTTGAATCTATTTTCAAAGGACATAAGTGTTATCAACACAAGTATCCAGAAAACACCCAGAACTGATAGCTTATATTCTGCAAACCAGTTCCACATTCTGATACAAGTCATAAAACAGCCACACCTTCGTAATTCAACATTCTGATCTGAACACCTTCTTTGCTTCCCTCCCTAAGATCAACCCTTCTCCTTCACTTTGTGACCGAATTGAATCTGGAACGGCCATTTATTGGTTTAGGCCAGAATCTTACAGATTGATCTCTCGAATATAAAAGTACTCCCGTGCAGTGCATTTGTTTAGGGTTTGAATTCGTTTCTCATCAACACACCCAAATTTACCAAAAACAGTAGAATCAGTTTTTTACCCCAAAACACATTCTTTCTTACGACTAAGTTCAATTACTTATTTCGTCGGTGACTAAAAATCACCATCCAGTGCTGACTGAGGAACATGACTGTCCCTCACTAAGCAGGGGACTTAATGTTGATGGTGGATTATAATGCTTCAACTAGCATGACGCTTCAACTAGCTCATACCTCGATTTTCGAATAATTATAATGCTCCTAGACAGCATGCCTGCTAGTATAGAGCCATCAATTAATTATTACTAGTCGCAAGATTCATCAACTGATTTCCTAGAAAATATTCTACGTTCTTTATAATATTTTGTTACTTCAATTCATGTTTTTTCCCAGCAGAATTCCACGGGTTAGTAATAAATATTCAACGTACGGGCATCTGGGCCACCACTGAGTAAGCCCCGAGGAAATGGTGCGAGTGTACTTAACAATAATGCACGAACGATCACCCGAGCATTCAAAATATGAACGAACGAGGAAACCTGTGAAAAATAGGGAAGAAAAATAATAATAATAAAATAATAAAGACTCCCTCATTCGAACAAAATAGGAGACCATGCCCACCGGCCGACCGATCATGCCGCCGTGGCTGGTCCCACGCCTGTTCCTTTTATTTTATATTATTTTATTATTTTTCCTAATCTCATGAAGACTCTTTCATTCGAGCAAACTTCCTCGTTCGAGCAAAACTCATAGTTTCTCCATATTTCCTCACACGATGAAAAATAATATAAAATAGT
>JAJJMB010003249.1:0-16563 GCA_023531105.1 Papaver atlanticum | reverse complement strand
TATTAAGGAATTAGGATACGAAGTATGACGCTTATCTTTTGAACTTCATATATAATACATCGACATAATCGTATGAATGCTATTGTTATTATGTGTATGGGTAAAGGTAAAGGTGGAGATTTCATCCTAGTAAACAATGCTTGCATTTGTTTAAAGGAAGTACATTCATAAACATTTTTTGTGAATCGAAAGGGAAATCGCTAGGCTTATTAGTTTTGTTATTCATTGCATATCTTTGGATTACCAATATGTGTGGATTAGTAGAACCGATCATAATCTGTTATGTATCTTGGTAAAACTATTCACAGTGCCTGACTTATGTATTGGTATGACTTTTATTAGTGCAACCGATCCTAAGTAATCACCTAAGATGGTATGATCGATATTTGTAATTGGTGTAACCGATCCTAGTAATTGGTGTGACCGATCACAAAAGAGTTGTGTAATCGATCCTTGTAATTGGTGTAAACAATCCTAGTAATTGGTGTGACCGATCACAAAAGAGTTGTGTAATCGATCCTTGTAATTGGTGTAACCGGTCATAGTAATTGGTGTGGCCGATCACAAGTAATACCATGAGAATATGGTAACCGGTCCTGGTAATTGATGTAACCGATCCTGGTAACTGATGTAACCGGTCCTAGTAACCATATGGAGGTAGAACCGATCCTTGTGTTTGGTAGAACCGTAAACCCATGATTGTTGATTTGATATTTGATCAATCACATAGTTCTTGGAAATCAGATGAACCAATTCTAAACTCGTTTGAAAGTGTGGTAAATCGGTTCCAAGATTGTAAATATGAAAAAGGATTTACAAAGAAAAAGATGTCGACATACTTTGAACATGTTCAGTAATTCTTATCTTTTATTGTTCAAAGATATTCCTTAATAACTCAAGGAGATCCCTGACCGAAATAAATTAAGAATCTTTTAATTAAGGTTATTAATTTTGTATGCTTTTAATTACCAGCAATTAAACGCATATCTATGGAGAATAAAAATTGGTGATGTGCATTTACTAATTGGAGATTTTCTAGTGAGATTTCGGAAGATATTGGACAAAGCATTTTCAGTAATTATGAAAACCGATTTGGGAATTTATTGCATATCTTGAGAATATTCGATTTTGGAAATTCCTTGGTGTCCAAACATCCTTGGTCTATAAATACCTAAGTTTGCATTTCGAGAAAACTAATCTTAAGATCCAACAAAACGACCTTGTTGTGTTGTTACTGGTGGAGCCGTCTATTCGGAGAGGAAAGTAACCTAATTTGGCGAAATCTCTTACGACCGCTCGTTTAAAGATTTCTTTGGGATCAAGAAGCTCTACGAGTACCGTTGGTAGGAAACTAGATAATTACAGTGTTATTAGTTTTCGATTGATTTGATTGACTAATGGTTGTTGAACTTTGATTGCACCTGGTTTGTTTATTCTTGAGAATCTTCTCTTCTGATATAAGATTCACTCAAACTAGATCGAAGTGTCGACGGGATCTTTAGAACTGTTTGTAGATCTAAAGACGTCTTGTGATAATCCATTGTTAACAGACTCCGTTCTGTGCGTGATTGATCACAAAAGATTCAAGTTGTGGTGTGCAGGTGTTTATTGAAGATCTAAGAAGATTTCTTATTGGTTTCATAATCTTTGGTGTGCACAAAACTTGATCGGCTGGGATCAAACTATAACCGGTTTATCTTTGATAGATTTGATTGATTAGTTGCGTAGATTGGCATCACTATCTAGTATCTTGATAAACTCTATATTGGTTGATTGCTTAGTCTAAACACGGCTACTTTGGTAGTTGTTGAATAAATAGAACTAGAACCCGGCAAAGGAGTTTATTGGAGTAAACAGAAGAGCCTTTGTCAAACTCATATCACTGAGATTAAATAGAGTTGTTACCGAACAGATTTGTTGTTCCTTTACTATTTGGAATACGAACCAAAGGAATTGTTCCAGTGCGTGCACTTATCGAATGTCGGAAGCACATGGATACTGAAGAAACTAAGTGAACTATAGGTTTAGTTGCTTGGTCTCAACTATACGAAGTTGGTTTATATTTTGTATAGCGGCTTAATTCTGAGAGTATTCAATTATGGACTAGGTCCCGGGGGTTTTCTGCATTTATGGTTTCCTCGTTAACAAAATCTTGTTGTGTCTTTTACTTTTCTATTTCTGTAATTATAATTGTTTTTATTATAATTAGAAGTAAAATACACAAACGTTAATTCCGTATTACTTGATAGTGATCCTATAGAGTTTGGTTAAGTCTAAACCTATTATCAAGTAATCATACTTTGATTGTTGTATTGTATGGATCTGGTATCCATAGACGATCACACAAAGTATGAACACCGATTCGTTGTATTGTCTCGACTTAGTCCATAGACAATCACTTTCGGTAAGAGGACTTATAGGTGGAAAAGTTTTAGATTGAGGTATATTTGAGTACCCTAGTCTTTTCAGATATATTGCCATGCTTGGTATGGAATAGGTAATGGGTGAAGGAGTCCTCCAGGAAATTGATGATCTCCTTTATTCCTTTGGAATATATCACAAGAAGAGACATAAGAGAGTACATCTTTTTTCATACCTGGCCAATAAAAGTAGCTTTTAACCCTCATGTAAGTGGCATGAATTCCTGAATGACCACCTACAACTGAAGCATGAACTGACTCCAAGATAGTGGTTATGTTGTTGTTGTTGTTGTTTCCCATATACAATTTGTTCTTGTATCTCAGCACCTCATCAGTATAAGTGTAATGCTCCATAGATGTAGGTACTAGAAGCAATTGAGAAATTAGTTGTTGTGCCTTTGTATCTTGAGAGTAGCTGCTTACTAGTTCTTGTGTCCAGCTAGGTCTTGAAAGTGTCAGTACATGACAGTTAGCTTCTGTATGTGGCTTTCTTGATAATGCATCTGCAACAACATTCTCTGCCCCTTTCTTGTACTTGATTTCATAGTCAAAGCCAAGTAATTTGATCAACCACCTTTGTTTAAGTACTATAGTAATTTTCTGTTCTAAAAAATACTTAATGCTTTGGTGGTCTGTTTGAATATTGAATTTACCCCCTTGTACATAGTGCCTCCATCTAGTCACTGCCATCACTACAGCCAGTAACTCATTCTCATAAGTAGAAAGAGACATTGCTCTAGGCCCTAATAGTTTGTTGTAATAAGCAATGGGTCTACCTTCTTGAATTAGGAAAGCTCCAATAAAGTTGTTGCTGGCATCAGTTTCCATAGTAAATTGCTTGGTGAAATCTGGTAATACTAGAATTGGAGTCTTGGTCATGGCAAGCTTCAACTGCTCAAATGCTTGAGTGGCTTTGTTAGAGCACTGCTCGGACGAACTCGCAAGTGTTGTTATCTCAAGCTTGTTTGTCAAGTTTAGTTTCCAAAAATATAAATCTTGATTTCTAGTCTACTTATAGCTATGTCTCGGATTAGGATAGAATGTGTAGTTGATTTTTAAACTTCACGGCTTTCATCGATTGAAGACGAATAACTACTAAGGGGAGCTTGTGCAACTTCATCAACAAAAGGTATATGGAGATTTGAACTCATCTATCACTCAGAAGTCTATTTCTATTTTATCTCCTATTGAGACAAAAGTCGTATAGCTATATAGACTTTACTTTATACACATTTGGTATTTGAGCTGAGTTTAACTCGCTTACATATTTATCGAAATATGTGTTGGTAAGCTTTCGCTTTAACCAAGTTCATCTTTTATTCTTGACAAAAGTCAAAAGATGATCATGTGAAAATCACCAGGTAACATCTTACGTGATTTGTGTGAGACAGTCATTTGATGTAGACTCGGAATGATTCGTATTGATTATTTGATCACTTGAAAATTGCTTTGAAGCTAATAGTTTGTGTGAGACATCTATTCTCGTCTTCTAAGAATGTTTGAATGATTGAAATGGGAGTTTAGAACAATTAACCTTTGATTGGATATAGCACAGTACGCGTACTTGTATGCTAATTGTTGCAAATATATTCCAAGTCCGGGAATTGAGTATGCATACCCGTATGCGTACTAATTCAATAGTTGAAGTCCGGGAACTATAGTATGCATACCTGTATGTGGAGACTTGAACTTATCTATCACTCAAAATTCTATCCATTCTATCTCCTATCTTGAGACAAAAGTCGTATTACTATATAGACCTCGATTATACACATTTGCTATTTCGAGCCGAGTTTATCTCGCTTATCTATTTCTCTAAATATATGTTGGTAAGCTTTCGCTTTGGTCAAGTTCATCTTTATTCATGACGAAAGTCATGTTGAATATTTTAATAACTTGAAAATCGCTTTGATGAAAAATAGTTTGTGAATAACAACTGTATAACATCCTCTAAGAAAGTTTCAATGATTGAAATGAGAGTTTAGAACATGTAACCATTTTTGGATATAAACATGGTGTGTTCTCACATTTGTGTAAAAGTCCAAAACCGGGAACCCAAAGTATGCGTACCCGTACGCGTACTGGCGGTTGTTGGAAATCGGGGTACGTATGCGTATCCGTACGCATACTGGCGGAAAGTTCACGTCCGTGAATTTCTGCTGGAGTTTGAAAGTGAAAACAAACCCAATCCGATTACTTAAGTATGCTTACCCGTTTGCAAACTTAAGTAGGTTATTTTCTAAAATCGGTTTGTTAATGAACTAAAACATTTATATATTAAGGAATGCAATCTTTGCAAACCGTGGCTATAATGTTCATGAATCGATTCGAGTGAATCAAAACCAATTTTGCTTCGATTGTGTCTTGTATACTTCTATAAGATCTAAGCAATTGAACAACTCTCTAACTAGTTCATTTGAGTCATTTAAACTAGTTATGGTGAAGATAAATAAGGTTGATATGAAAGTACTCATATGGCTAACCATTGGTTAACTATTGTTGAACCACCTAAGTGTACACGTTTAGGTACGGTTACTCAAACCTAAATGAAGTTACATTTCATTTGTGTATAACAAGCTAAGTTCAATCTAACGGTTGAAAGATATTAGCTTGAATCTAATCAGGTTTTCATCTAACGGTGAATATTGAATGCTTTGTTACCAAGGTAACATAGATTGCAAACCCTGATTTGGAAACTATATAAAGGAGAACTCTAGCAACTGGGAAACCTAATCCCCACACCTCATATGTGATACTAGTTGTATAAGCTAGAGTCGATTCTCCTTTAACTTTAGGTTTCTCACGAGACCCTGTAGGTTAACGACTTAAAGACTTCATTGGGATTGTGAAGGCAGACCCAACTATTTTCTATGTAGTTGCGTGATCTGATCTTGCTGTTTCTATCGTGATTAAGTACAATCGTAAGATTTGCTTGATATTTATATCTCCGATAGGCAAGATAGAAAAGTAGTCACAAACACCTTCGTCTCATCGTTTGTGATTCCACAATATCTTGTTTCGCTAGTCGATTAAGATTATTATGAGGTGATTGATAATACTAGGTTGTTCTTCGGGAATATAAGTCTGGGTTATCAATTGGTTCCTGTTCACATTGATTTATCAAAAGATGGAAAAAAACTCGTAGGTATTTCCTTGGGAGACAGATTTATCTATTCCTATAGACTTTTCTGTGTGATACTGATTTGTTTATCAGGTCTTCGACTTTGGGTCGTAGCAACTCTTAGTTGTGGATGAGATAAGCTAAGGGAATCAAGTGCGTAGTATCCTGCTGGGATCAGAGATGTAAGGAGTGCAACTGTACCTTGAATCAGTGTGAGATTGATTAGGGTTCAACTACAGTCCAGACCGAAGTTAGTTAATAGTAGGCTAGTGTCTGTAGCGGCTTAATACAGTGTGGTGTTCAATCTGGACTAGGTCTCAGGGTTTTTCTGCATTTGCGGTTTCCTTGTTAACAAAACTTCTGGTGTATGTGTTATTTCTTTTCCACATTATATTTTGTTATATAATTAAAATATCACAAGTTGTGCGTTGAATCGATCAATTGGTAAATCCAACCTTTGGTTGTTGATTAAAAATTAAATTATCCTTGAACATTGGTCTTTGGTACCGTTCAAGTAATTTCTCTTATATTCAATCGGGCTCGCAAATTATTATTTGTTTGATTGCGGATTGAATTGAGAGATTGAGATATAAACTCCTTGAAATACTTTTTATAAGATTAAGTCTAACTGTCTAGTTGATTCTCTTGAAAGTATATTGGAGTTAGTCCGTACAGATTGCTAAGCGAAATATTAGGTGAGGTTGTTAGACCCCGCTTTTTCAATTGGTATCAGAGTAGGCAAACACGTTTAAAGACCTCATAAGTCTGTGTTTGTAGCAATCTGACCTTGTGGACGGAAGTTTATCTCTTGCTTTTACGCACATCAAAATGTCTTCGAAAGATTTTAATTATGCTAAATGTCTTGGAATTTCCTCAAAGGATAACTCCTTAGATGATTCTTCCGAATCCCGAGGTAGAAAGGTTGTTTTATAAAATATTGATAATATTCCCTTAGATAAGACATTTGTCACTCTATCAAAAGCAGAAATGGAACTCACCAGAATCTCAAAAAATTCTACCGAGGTTATTGATTTTCAAAATCATGCTCAGCTCATTGATGAATTTGAAAAGCCTCTTGGTCGAGAACGGGAGCTCTATAGTATCATTGAGTCCTTTTCCAACAATATTGAAAAACTAATTCAAGAAACTACTCTATAGCGTGAAAAGATTAGTGTTCTTGAGAATATTGTTAAAGACGACTCAATTAGAGAAAAACGTTTGATCGAGACGCATTCATCTGATCTAAACAGACTTCGTGTTGAAAAAGAGAAACTGGGTGCATCCATTATTCTAGCCCAAGAACAGTGCAAATCATTGAAAAAGGAAAACTCTGTTTTAATAAGAAATTCTTCTTTACCGATTACCAATTCTCAGACAGAATTACAGTACATGAAGACATGTTCTCCAAAGGAAGTTCCTGCTAAGAATAACTTGCAATCTTTTAACAGGGATATGAATTTAAAACAGGTTCCTTCCAATGTTTCTCTTCCACGAACCTGTTCCTTCTATGGGAAAAAGAATCACTATGTCCATCATTGTTTTGCTAGAAAGAAACAGATTTCTGATCTTCAAAATCTACTTCTTTTCACTGTCGACACAGTAAACTCTCTAATGACCACTACAATAGATTTCATTCCTGCAAAAAACCAGTATTCTCATAAAATGGATTTCAATGGTCACTCATCTCGAAATCACCATAGGAATCGTGTTCCTCTGAATGATGCAAATTCTTACACCACAAAAATACACTTTCCCAGTATTTATGAGCATAAGTCTAGTAAATCTAAGTCTAGATGGCGGAGACTTGTCTCTTCTAAACTAATTTCTAGAGGTCCTAGACTTAATCCTCATAAAAATATTTCTGATGGATCACCTAACAAGGTTATGTTGAATTCTTCTGGAATAAAAAATAACCGAAAGAAGAGAAGGAATAACTGGTTCAAACCTTCAGATGGAATATACAACTCATCTCTCAATACTAATAGTGGGATTACATCTCACTTGACTACCTAATCGTAGGCAATTTCATTCTTGTATCTAACTTGAGAGATGCAAGAATGACATTTGGGAGATACTCAAGTCTACTGTAGTTTTCCATTTGTTTTATGTTTGACTATGTTGTTTTCGTTTGTTGCTATGTACCTCCCTCTTATGCTCTGATTAAATTTTTAATTATTGAGTCATCTGTTATGTTATTGTCAACTAGTCCACGAACGTTCGTGTCTCTCTTGTTAGTTTTAGGGTGTCCACAACAAGGGTGTCACTTTCTTGCTTGAAAACATATATATATCTTATATTGTTTTGTCTTCCCTAATAAAAAAATTGAAAACTCCTCAAGACTTCAAGAAGTTGTGAATCTTGAGATGGAAGAAGACTATAAAGGATGCGATTTTGTTCAAGAACTTTTCTTGAAAAGGATGATTGAAAGGAAAGAGTACAACTCCTGGGTTGAAGAATCTGTCAAGGATTTAATTCTTTTTCAGAATGACTCTAAGGTCGAGTTTGCGAATCTTCAACTGCAAATAAATCAGCTTATTGATGGTCAGGCCAAAATCCTTCATAATCAAAACATCTTGATCAGGAATCAGAAGAAACTCATCATGGACTGTGTCAAAGCTAGGCATCTTGCCCGCATTATTGATTGGAAAGTCAATGTTCTTACTCATGAGCATGGAATTTCTACGGTCAAGAGAATCAAGGATATCAGCGATACCTTTTATGATGGACCCTTTCAAAGGTATGATGTTGTCAAAGAAGCTTCATTCTTATTTTTATCTAGGAAACTTCTTATGAGAATTTATTCTTGTGTTTTTAAAAAGGATAACTAGGGTTTGGAATAGTCATTATTGTGAGTACACATAGCTATTTCCAACGTTTTTCATCTTGCAATGTTTTTAGATTTATTTATTTAATTTCTAAAGTTTATTTGGAAGACGATTTTGCAGTATTAATCTTTATGATTTCATATATTGCAACTTGTTATGGGATATGTATGTTTGCGTCCGTTAACCTTAATTGTCCCATACGTGGTCAAAAGTTAAGTCTTTCATATGTCAGTATGCAAGTATTGATAAAAGATTGAATGAACTTTTGACAAACAAAAGTTAAGCCTATTATGTCATTATGAAAATATTGATGAAAGATAGGATGAACTTTTGTGTACAAAGATTATGTCTATCATACGTCATTGTGCAAATAGTGATGAAGAATAGAATGAATCTTTGTTTATTCCGCAATATTGATCTTCCCTGATACATAATTTTATGTGAAATATTGTGCGGCTCCGTAAGTTTTCTTATGTGAGCATTTCCGATTAAATTAATCATGGGTTCTCTTGTGGTTAATTTAGTTGAGATTTTTGGATACAAATTCATATTCTTATGTGATTTGTTAATGTCCAAAGAAATCCTTCTTTTCTTGTGAAAGTAAGGTCGCTCTTGTTGTTCTTTTGGGAATAACATTTTATGGGGGAGAGTTCTTTTTTGAACTTGTGCTTAATTGCCAAATCTTTGTGGGGAGTGCGGCTGTGGAATATTATAGGGGTTATCTTGTATCTTTATAAACTCCTTGATGAATGCATTTAGTTTCGGCTATATGATTGCATCTAAAAAGTTGATATGTGCTTGTCTTTTGGTCATGAAGTATCTTTATGGAAATTTCATTAGGATCCCACTAATTTTCGTACCTTTGCCAATTTTATTGACAAAAAGGGGGAGAATTAATATGTAGTTCACACTACAAATACATATGGTTTCCGGATCATTATGCAAGGGGGAGTGGTTTTCATGTGAGATGAAGTATTGACTAAGGGGGAGTGATACATATCACCATAGTATTTTTGTCAAAGTTGTGATACAATTGAACGTTGATGCTATGTAATAATACTATGACATTGTATAACAATGATTGAGAGCTATTGTTTTCTCATTGTTATGGCTACGGATCTTCAACAACGATGATGCTGAATTGAATACCTTTGGAATCATTGGAGTACTTGGAAGTGACAAAGATTTCGAGTAATGTTGAAGAACCAAAGAGATCAAGCATTTGGATGAGAAGCTACACAGTTTATTTATTTTGTATTCCATATGTATTGATAGTTTTTTCACTAAAATTGATAAAGGGGGAGATTGTTAGAGCAATGCTCGGTTGAACTCACAAGCGTTGCTATCTCAAGCTTGTTTGTTAAGTTTAGTTTCCAAAACTATAAGTCTTGATTTCTAGTCTACTTATAGCTAAGTCTCGGACTAGGATAATAAGTGTAGTTGAGCTCTAGACTCCACGGCGTTCATCATGCAAAGACGAAGAACTACTCAAGGAACTTGTGGAACTTCATCGTAAAAAAGGTATGTGGAGACTTGAACTTATCTATCACTTAAAAGTCTATCTATTCTAGCTCCTATCTTGAGACAAAAGTCGTATTGCTATATAGACTTCGATTATACACATTTGCTATTTCGAGCCGAGTTTATCTCGCTTCTATTTCTCTAAATATGTGTTGGTAAGCTTTCGCTTTGGCCAAGTTCATCTTTACTCGTGACGAAAGTCATGTTGAATATTTCAATAACTTGAAAATCGCTTTGATGAAAAATAGTTTGTGAATAACAACTATATAACATCCTCTAAGAAAGTTTCAATGATTGAAATGAAAGTTTAGAACATGTAACCATCTTTGGATATAAACATGGTGTGTTCTCACATTTGTGTAAAAGTCCAAAACCGGGAACCCAAAGAATGCATACCCGTACGCATACTAGCGGTTGTTGGAAATCCGGGTAAGTATGCGTACCCGTACGCGTACTGGCGGAAAGTTCACGTCCGTGAATTTCTGTTGGAGTTTGAAAGTGAAAACAAACCCAATCCGATTACTTAAGTACGCGTACCCGTTTGCATACTTAAGTAGGTTACTTTCTAAAATCGGTTTGTTCATGAACTAAAACATTTATATATTAAGGAATGCAATCTTTTCAAATCGTGGCTATAATGTTCATGAATCGATTCGAGTGAATCAAAACCGATTTTGCTTCAATTGTGTCTTGTATACTTCTATAATATCTAAGCAATTTAACAATTCTCTAACTAGTTCATTTGAGTCATTTGAACTAGTTATGGTGAAGATGAATAAGGTTGATATGAAAGTGCTCATATGGTTAATCATTGGTTAACTATTGTTGAACCAACTAAGTGTACACATTTAGGTACGGTTACTCAAACCTAAATGAAGTTACATTTCATTTGTGTATAACAAGCTAAGTTCGATCTAATGGTTGAAAGATATTAGCTTGAATCTAATCAGGTTTTCATCTAACGGTGAATATTGAATGCTTTGTTACCAAGGTAACATAGATTGCAAACCCTGATTTGGAAACTATATAAAGGAGAACTCTAGCAACTGGGAAACCTAATCCCCACACCTCCTATGTGATACTAGTTGTATAAGCTAGAGTCGAATCTCCTTTAACCTTAGGTTTCTCATGAGACCCTGTAGGTTAACGACTTAAAGACTTCATTGGGATTGTGAAGCCATATCCAACTATTTTCTCTGTAGTTGCGTGATCTGATCTTGCTGTTTCTATCGTGATTGAGTACAATCGTAAGATTGGCTTGATATTTATATCTCCGATAGGCAAGATAGAAAAGTAGTCTCAAACACCTTCGTCTCATCGTTTGTGATTCCACAATATCTTGTTTCGCTAGTCGATTAAGATTATTGTGAGGTGATTGATAATACTAGGCTGTTCTTCGGGAATATAAGTGCGGGTTATCAATTGTTTCATGTTCACCTTGATTTATCAAAAGACGGAACAAAACTCGTAGGTATTTCTGTGGGAGACAGATTTATCTATTCCAATAGACTTTTCTGTGTGATACAGATTTGTGTATCAGGTCTTCGACTTTGGGTCATAACAACTCTTAGTTGTTGGTGAGATCAGCTAAGGGAATCAAGTGCGTAGTATCCTGCTGGGATCATAGACGTAAGGAGAGCAACTGTACCTTGAATCAGTGTGAGATTGATTGGGGTTCAACTACAGTCCAGACCGAAGTTAGTTTGTAGTAGGCTAGTGTCTGTAGCGGCTTAATACAGTGTGGTGTTCAATCTGGACTAGGTCCTGGGGTTTTCTGCATTTGCGGTTTCCTCGTTAACAAAACTTTTGGTGTCTGTGTTATTTCTTTTCTGCATTATATTTTGTTATATAATTGAAATATCACAGGTTGTGCGTTGAATCGATCAATTGGTAAATCCAACCTTTGGTTGTTGATTAAAATTGATTGATCCTTGAACATTGGTCTTTTGTACCATTCAAGTAATTTCTCTTATATTCAATAGGGCTCGCAAATTATTATTTGTTTGATTGCGGATTGAATTGAGAGATTGAGATATAAACTCCTTGATATACTTTTATAAGATTTAGTCTAACTGTCTAGTTGATTCTCTTGAAAGTATATTGGAGTTAGTCCATACAGATTGCTAAGCGAAATATTGGGTGAGGTTATTAGACCCCCGCTTTTTCAGGCTTCATCTGACCATATGAAGCAGTTCTTCTTTCACAGGTTAGTGAGTGGTCTACAAATGGCCCCATAACCTTGGATTTTTTTTTGTAATACCCAGTAAGACCAAGAAATCCCCTTAGCTCTCTAATGTTACCTGGTAGTAGCCAATCCTTTATACTAGCAATTTTGTTTGGATCTGCAGCTACTCAATTTGCCGTAACAATATGAGCCAAGTACTCCAGTTCTTTTTGTCCAAAGCAGCATTTAGATAGTTTGACATACAATTGGTGTTTCCTTAATAAGGAGAAAACAATATGAAGGTGCTCTTGCATTGATGAGTTGTATATCAAGATGTCTTCAAAAAATACTAGAACAAACTTCCTCAGATAAGGCTGAAAAATCTCATTCATTAGGGCTTGGAATGTAGTTGGAGCATCGGTGAGTCCAAATGGCATCACCTTGAATTCATAATGCCCTTGGTGGGTCTTGAAGGCAGTCTTGTAAACATCTTGTCCATAAATTCTGATTTGGTGATATCCAGCCCTGAGATCAATCTTTGAAAATATGAAGAATCCATGCAGTTCATCTAGTAATTCATCAATGATGGGTATAGGAAATTTATCCTTCACGGTAATATCATTAAGCTTTCTATAATCCACACAGAACCTCCATGTGTTATCTTTCTTTTTGACTAGCAATATTGGAGAGGCAAATGGACCGTGGTTATTTTGTATAATTTCAGAGTGTAGCATCTCTTTAACCAATTGCTCAACAACTCCCTTCTGTATATATGGGCATTTATAAGGTCTAAGATTGACTGGTTCTGAATTTGGTTTAAGTGGAATGGAGTGATCTAAGCTTCTGGTGGGGGGTAATTGTTTTGGCTCTTCAAATACATCTTGAAATTCTTGAATGAGTCTTGTAATGGGTTCAGGGACTATGGTTGGAATCTCGGAAAGTGATATTGATGATTACTGGCCTATGAGCCCATAAGAAGTTTTAGATAATAAATTTCTAAATGCATTGCAACTCATCATTTACAGTGATACCTTCTCAGTAACCCCTTGCAGAGTAATCCTCCTTCCTTTGTAATGAAATGAAATACATAATTTAGAAAGGTTAAACATAACATCACCTAGCTTCCTTAGCCAGTTAGCACCAAGAACCATGTCACATACTCCTAAAGGTAGCATCCTTAAGTCCTCAGAGAACTTGTGACCTTGCATTGTCTATTGAAGCTGAGAGCAGATACCAGTACTGACAGTTCTATCCCTATTGGGTATAGTAACCATCATAGGAGCTGTAAGTTCTGTTTGACACTTCAAAGCCTTGACCAGAGCACAGTCAATAAAACTATGTGTGCTTCCTGTGTCAATTAAAATTTATATCTTCTGCTTCTTAATAGTTTATGGTATCCTAATGGTATCCCCATTCACATTTCCAGTGAGAGCATGGAGTAAAATTTCCATGTCAGACTCAACTGGAGATTCCACTGCTTCTTCATAAACTTCATCTTCTACTTCTTCAGAAGATTCCGGTTGCTCTACCTGTACCATGAATAGTTGTTGCCTCTTACAAATGTGGCCAGGAGTGTATACTACATCACAATTGTAACACAAACCCTTTTCTCTTCTTATCCTCATTTGCTCTTGTGTTAACCTGTTTATGGGTGGTATGGGTGGACTGGACTTTGGGGTTGTATTACTAGATTTTGGTGTAAAGGGAGAAGAAAATGTAGTAGTGGTTTGAATTGGTTTAGGGGGAAATTGAGGAGTAGTAGCCTGATATGGCCTACTATTGGTAAATGAATTAGTAAATGATCTTTGGAATGGCCTTGAGGGTTTAGCTTGATGTACACATTTTTGTTCTTGCATTCTAGCCAGTGAAAAGGCTTGTAAAAGTGTAGTGGGATGAAACATCAACACAGAGTTCTTAATCTCAGCCTTTAACCAGCTAATGAAGCTCATTACAAAATACTGTTAAGTTAAATGAGGATTATTACTCAACATAAGAGCCTTAAGAGCTTCAAATTGTTCAAAATATTCCTCTACAGTGGTAACTTGACATAGTTTGTTAAAACTCCGAATAAAATTATCATCCATTGGATTTTCAAATCTAGCACATACACCATCTGCTAACTCTCTCCAAGATAAAAAAAAAAAAAAAAAAAGGTTTACCAATTTGAAAATTAAGGAACCACTTATCAGCCTTACCTTCTAAGTAGATGGAAGCCACATTGACCTTCTGATTCTCTTCTGTGTTGTGGATTTGGAAGTACCTTTCACTCTTTTGAACCCAACCACGAGGATTCTCTCCATCGAACCTGGGAAAATCAAGCTTTGGTGTACGCTGTTGTCGAACATAAGATGTCTCTCCTGCAAAATTATGACCAAAGTGGTTGTTACCCCCTATTGGTTGGAATCCCGGAGTACCCAAAATTCCTGCATCACCATTGTTGTGTTGTACAGCACGAGAAGCTTGAATTAGTTCCGCCATTTGACTGGTAAATAATTTCAAACTGTCATTCGTCTGTTCTTTGTAGGTATGCATACTGGTTGATTGCTCATCCAATTGTTGACTCACTTTCGTTACTTTGGTGTCCAGATCTGTGAATTTCTATAAGTTTTGTCGATGAAAATCATATAATTCTTTGAGCGTGAAGTTGTTGGTACCCATGAATGAAGAAGGAGAACGACTCTGATGCCAAATGTAATATTATTAGTACAAATTTTATCAAACCCAAGATGTGAGAATAAGGAGTAAGAAATCAGAGGACGAATCGAGAAGGATTTGAGAGATTTGGGAGAGAAATTGAGAGGAATTAGGTAGAACAAGAAGGTAGAACAAGGTCTGGTTGGAAGAACACAGCCAATTAAGAGTTATCATTAATCCTTACATGATTGGTCTTTCCTTACAGAATAAATAGCCACTCAAACTAGCCCTAAGATCGACCATCCACAATTCGACACATGTAATAATCCTACAGAATTATTAATATACCCAAAGGTATGATAAGGTCTAACTGCTACAAATGCTAGATACATGACATTGTACCCCTCTTAAAGTTGATCCTTGTCCTCAAGGATCGAAGATGGAGAGTGAATAACCATGAATTGTGTGAAATGAGCTGCAATATTAGTCTTGTCCTCCCAAGTGGCATCCTTTGGAGATGAGTTAGTCCACTGAATGAGCAGCTGCAATACCTCCCTGCCTTTAATAGTAACTGTTATGGACTGTAAGATGCTTTCAGGTTGCATTATTATATGTCCAACATGATCCACTATGGGTAGAGATGGTGAAGGGAGATAAGCTTGGCCAATCTGTTTCTTCAACTGGGAGACATGGAAGACTGGGTGAATTCTGGCACTGGCTGGCAAGTCAAGCTTGTAAGCTAATGATCCAATCTTCTGCGAGATGGTAAATGGCCCATAGTATTTAGCAGATAGCTTGAAGTTCTTGTGCAATGCTACAATGCCTTCCTGTAAGGTTACAGTTTTAAATAAACTCTGTCACCAACCTAAAAATATCTATCTTCTCTGCTCTTGTCTGCAAAGAATTTCATTCTTTCTTATGCCTTATGTAATGTTTCTTTGAGGACATCAAGCATAGCATCTCTTTCTTTAAGGTAGCTCTCCATTGAAGCTACTGAGGTGACTGTTGTTGCTGGAAATGTTAGGTGTGGTGGATTGTAACCATAGGGGTCCTTGAAGGGTGTCATCTTCAGACTAGTGTGGTAACTGGTGTTATACCACCATTCTTCCAAGGCTAGCCATTGGAACCACTTCTTTGGCAAATGACCTGTAACACACCTCAAATAATTTTCCAGACAAGCATTCACTCTCTCTGTCTGCCCATCAGTTTGTGGGTGGTAGGCTGTACTTAAGATCAGGTTAGTAACTAGTGCCTTGAAGAGGTCTTGCCAAAAATTACTTGTGAACACCTTATCTCTATCCGATAAAATAGATGCAGGTAACCAATGTAGCTTAAACACTTGATTCAAGAAGGATTTGGCCACAGTGGCTACTGTATAAGGATGTTGTAACCCAATAAAATGGCTATACTTAGTTAGCCTATCCACCACTACAAGTATGAAAGTTCTTCTTTCACTCATTGGAATCCCTTCAATAAATCCATAGTGATATTGTTAGAGCATTGCTCGGTTGAACCCACCAAGCGTTGATATGTTAAGTTTGGTTGTCATATTTTAGTGAATCAAAACTCATTTAAAGAGACGCTTGATTATGTACTAGAGTCAACTTCGTATACGTTAAACTAGAAAGACTAGGATATGAGACATACAAGTATTACTCGAAGACTTGAAGAATGTGAAGAAGTAAAGAGCTACATCAACGACATCATCCTTCCTCTTGAGGTTAGTACTATTTTGACTTGAACTATTTCATTCCTAACATATCTTTCAAGTCGTGTTATATTGAAAACATAACTGCGAAGCTGTGAATGATTATACTCTAGTTAGACATAGTATTAAGGAATTAGGATACGAAGTATGACGCTTATCTTTTGAACTTC
>JAJJMB010003237.1:2157212-2196230 GCA_023531105.1 Papaver atlanticum | reverse complement strand
AAAAAACTTGCAAAAACAAATTCGAGTAGACATAAGGTTTGGTGCGTGATATACGCGCATAACGCATGAATTGGTCCAAATATCTTTTAGCCCAAAAAACTTACAAAAACAAATTCGAGTAGACATAAGGCTTGGTGCGTGATATACGCGCAAAACGCATGGGTTGGTCCAAATATCTTTTAGCCCAAAAAACTTGCAAATACAAATTCGAATAGACATAAGGCTTGGTGCGTGATATACGCGCATAACGCATGGGTTCGTCCAAATATATTTTAGCCACTCCATTCTGCTCCGGTGTTTCAGTACAAGATGATTGATATACCGTCCCATCAGAGGAAAGAAGTGCAAGAAACTCATTCTTTTTGTATTCACCAGCTAAAGCATTTTATGACGGCATGAAATTGAGTTTTTACCGGAAGGACTGGTAAATACCAAAGAATTCATATCGATGTTTCATAAGAAAAATCCAACAATAGCAAGAATAATCATCAATAAAACAAACATAATATCTAGAGCCACCTTTTGTGGGAATGGATATAGGTCCCCAAACATCAGAATGGACTAAATCAAAAGCAGCAGTAGACACGGAAATGCTCTTATTGAAAGGTAAGGAAGAGAATTTTGCAAGCTTACAACCACTACAATCAGAATTGTGAGATTTCAGTTGTCCGAGATGACCAGTTGACGCTAAATACTTAAGACGAGAACCAGAAATATGTCCTAAACGATTATGGCATAAGAAAAAAGAACTTGAATTCAAATGAAAAGATGATAAATCAACGGAAGAGAAGATGTGGTTTGGCCATCAGTTACAGTCGAAGTAGCAGCTGCAGTATGTGACTGTTTGAAGAAACTCCCTTGCTGTTTCTTCAAAAGTATAGGGCACTGGGATTTCCAGTGACCCTTTTTCTTGCAGAAGTTACATTCATCATTAGAAGTCTTGTAAGGTGGTCATCCATTATAAGCAAAGTGGGGTTTTGAGGAAACGGCCAAAACATTTTTCGAAGGGAGAGGAAGAATCCCTTTCCCGACATGGGAATTTAATCGTAATTCTTCAGCCAATAGTTCACTAACTACTGAATCCACGGAAGGCAATGGAGAACGATGTAGAATAGAACCTCTAAGAGCTTCAAAATCATCACGTAGTGCCATCAAAAACTGAACTAAACGTTGTTCTTCTCTATATTTTATATAAGAATTATGAGTACGAAGATCAGCAGGTTCAGTTAAGGCTAATTGATCCCAATAACTAGTCATTAAAGAGTAAAATTGATGGATATCTTTATCCCCTTGTCTGGCAGCCCTAATATCACTCTCTAATTGGTACCGTTTGGCGAAATTCGATTGCGAAAACAACTTTGTCAAATAATCCCAAACTTCTTTACAAGTTTCGAATTTTGCCAAATGCATACCGATATTTAAATCAACAGAATTGTTAATCCAAGTGATTATTTTAGCATTGTTACGATTCCAGTAGGATTAGCAGGTTTAGTAATATCACCAGAAACATATCCCCAAACATCTTTTCCAAGCAAAAAAAAATTCATAACATATGCCCAATATGTGTAGTTGGCACCATTCAAACGAACATTAACCGATTGCAGAGAATCATCTTTTTCGTTAGACATCATCACAAATAGCACTAATCAAATAATCAAAAATGGAGAGAAAAGAATACCTCTGTCGAGACCCACAACCAACTAAAGTTCCTCACAATGCTGAAACAAAGAGACTGAAGAGAAGATACACGAGAGTAACCTCAAAGCAACATTTTACTGTTTCTGACAAACTTTCACAACTCCAAATAATGAAAAACTCACAACACAGGCTCTGATGCCATGTGCCACAGAAAGGTTGAATTATAAGAAATAACTACAATGGATTATATACATAGAGATTACCAAAAATTGAGAATATAATGGCCTAGAATACAAGCTAATAAGGAAATAATACGCCTTCATGAGTATATATGCACATTCGCTAATAGACATGTCACCTTGTTAAATGGGATCCCACGAGGAACGTACCCATCTAGCCGGAGCCGCTTAATGCTAGCATAATGTAGTGAACATTACTCTACACCATAAGCATATGCAGCTCTTCGAGTCTTGCTTCCCTGAATACCGTTACATATACAAACCAAGCACCAGAATCCACAATGCTGTTAATGGAGGTACCGTTTTGTTTGGAGTGTACCAAATTACATATTAAAAAAAAAAAAATTGTTAAGAAATTAATACACACCCAAATAAAATGATACCCCATTAACGGCCATGAGAATCCAGATCAATAGTTTTTAGATGGCAATCCGATCCTCTATTACTCCAGCCCAACCTTTGTGCATATCTAGATTGCATATATTGGGAACAATAAAAGTTAAAGTCATGGCCGTAATTATGTTGCATCTATTTGCCATCAACACCATGCCCTCTACAGTCTACACCTTTTTACAGGCAAAGGAGTAAGTTCGGTTACCTCTCTCTCCAATCACTTTCTATCAATATTTCATCGTCTCTCTCTACACATGCATGTGATAACTGAACTTTCGTTTACTCAAATGTCAATCGTCAACTACTTCTTCCTCTGTAATAAAGAAAGATAATTTATTCTTTCCAAAATAGACACAGTCCTCTAAATCTACAAGAACATGATCAGAATCTGAGGCAGGGTTACACAAAATAGTATTTTTAATTTTTCCTTTTTTTTTTTTCTTCAGATCTTTAATTTAATTTTATTTTATTCACTGTTCCTACTCTACTACACTAGACCTTGTACAGTCACAGCTTTTTTACGGCTTGCATAGGATATGTAGGTAGGTCGGTGATATTATAGGTCAAGTCAATTTCTCCCATTCCAAAAACACAAAGGCGAAAAGAAAAACTTTGTTCAATGTAATCGAAGCCAAGGTGCTGCTTACTGGATCATAGATGTTACAGCACTGTCAAGTATTGTTTATTCACTAAGTATTATATGTCTCAACCCTGTTTCAACAGCAGCCGACTTAGCTCAGTGGTAGAGCGCGTGACTTTTAATCCCGTGGTCAAGGGTTCGATCCCCTTAGTCGGCGTTTTGATAAATAACCCTCTTTCTTTTTTTGAGACATGCCCTTTTTAAATTTTTTTGATATGGACGGAGATTACTTCCGTCTTATTAATGCTCTGATAGTCTGGTTTGTCTCAGACAGAATGAATGCAGGCTTCACCCACGTGCACATCCACTGGTGGACCACGGTGAACTCATCCAATATCCATCATTAGATTGTAATCATCTCATTGATGACCAAAAGAGTGATTATAGATCTCGTTCCAAGAGAAATTAAGAGAAAAACTATTCTATTAAATATTTAAACGTTGAGTATCTATCACTAGGATGAGTTTGCTAAACAACAGTTAAAAACCAATAATTATCATAGACTCATGATTGTAACAAATCAAAGCAATTAACGTACGTTTACTTAAATGTTGAACCAAGAAAAAAAGAAATGTGATGAACTGTGAAACAAAGACAGATGAGAGAAGAGAGGAAGGAATGTGAATATGTCAAAATGGTAAATCCATTAAAGTCGGGGGTCCAGCAGCTAGAAAGCGACTTTTCAATTCTTTAACCAATTTGTCTCGCAGCAACGACATCAAATCGGCGTGCACGCTGAACGAGGTCGGACAATATCTATGCTAAAAACTTACAAGTAGTACTCTGGTTTCAAATCAGAACGAAAGTAAAAAAGGCTCGTCTTTTCACACAGGGACAACACACGACAAACACTTTTATTAAAAGCAGGACTTTTAGATCCCCAATGTGACAGACCATCATGCCTCTTTCTATTTAGTCCTCCTCGCCATTTTCATCGTGGTTGCTAATAGGGGTATTGATTTGGTTGGAGGTATACCAGTCCAAAGGCAGTAGATGTTTTGTCTCATGTAAAACTTGGTACACCCCTTTAGCAATATTGCATTTTCATCGCTCAATTCCTCGGTTTTTTTGTGAGAGAAAACTATAGAACTTGGACAACTAATATGGGCTAATCCTGGGACAACAAATCCAGGCCTTTGATGATTCCCCTCTTAACCCCATTACCAATCCCGATATTAGAGTTATTTCCCTCTCCACCGCTCAAATTGTGCCACATCGTGTCCCAAATGTGGACAAGCTCCCATTGTCCCAGCTGTAACAAGGTCACTATACTATCGAAGAACGAAAAAAATGTCTTGTGTGAAAAAAGAGGTCTCGCACTTAAGCAAAGCAGTAATAGGGATGGATCACAAAATCTATTACAAAATCCACGGTTATGGTTATTGACAATTGATTAGACCTTGCCAAATTCGTAGTCCACGTGTTTTAGTTATTACCTACAGTGTAGCTACAAGTAAAGTAAATATTTCCAGTAAGAATAAGAATTTCCTCATTTGTGTAAAGACTTTATTACGTGAGGTTTCGTCAAAGAGACCGCCCATCCCATTCTCACCTCACTTTTACACCGTCATTTAAAGGAGGGTATTCATTACTCCTCCAGTAGTCTCGTTACATTCTTAACCGTTGACTTGATGGAGGGAGTGGGAACGTTCTAAGACTAGATCTCATGGAGCTTCCCAGCTCCTTCCCAATTGCCTTCACATGTTAGTCTGGAAAAAGCCTAGCCCCGACTACGATTCCTATTTATATTATGAACGGACAATAAGTGTGTTTTTGATGAAGAAAACGGAGAATGGTTGGTCGTTTCTTAAAAAACTATGGTGAACCACAATTCATATTTCCCCTTTCTCTAGTGTTGTTGCTTCAAAAAAAATTACTGTCGAATGGAAGAAAAAACAACAGTTCTAGATGGTTTAAGACATTCAATGTATTCCAACTGGATTGTCTAAGTCATTCAACATATTCCAAACAAACAATTTCAGCTGACTCAACCTCTTGATTTCTAGCAAGTAATAATCCCTCAATGACTAAAAATTCACATCCCAATCCTTATATCTATTATTGCCGATGATTTGAGACTCAATTATCATCTGTTTGCACCTCTCCAATGACCCCATTCTCAGAGCACATAAGAGTAACACAATGAGGTCAGAACTTTAATCTTCCCACAACAAATCAAACCAAAAGTGATTCAAAGACCATAAATAAACTTAAAATCATCACAAACACTCCAAACCTAGATCTTCTATTACTAACTGATTAATAAACCGATTAAGACCAATCACATAAACTCGTAGAGAAGAAAAGAGAGTGAAGAGGAATAAGTAAAATTAGGTAAATGAAACTAGTGTTAGAGCACTGCTCGGTCGAACTCGCAAGCGTTGTTATCTCAAGCTTGTTTGTCAAGCTTAGTTGTCAAAACTATAAGTCTTGATTTTTAGTCTACTTATAGCTATGTCTATTATGATAGAATGTGTAGTTGAGCTTTAAACTTCACGGCTTTCATCGATTAAATACGAAGAACTACTAAGGGGAGCTTGTGGAACTTCATCAACAAAAGGTATGTGGAGACTTGAACTCATCTATCACTCATAAGTCTATTTCTATTCTATCTCCTATTGAGACAAAAGTCGTATAGCTATATAGACTTTATCTTAGACACATTTGATATTTCGAGTTGAGTTTAACTCGCTTACATATTTCTCGAAATATGTGTTGGTAAGCTTTCGCTTTAATCAAGTTCATCTTTTATTCTTGAGGAAAATCAAAAGATGATCATGTGAAAATCGCCTGGTAAATTCTTACATGATTTGTGTGAGACAGTCATTTGATGTAGACTCGGAATGTTTCGTATTGATCTATGATCATTTGAAAATTGCTTTGAAGCTAATAGTTTGTGTGAGACAGCTATTCCCGTCTTTTAAGAATGTTGCAATGATTAAAATGGAGTTTGGAACGATTAACCATTGATTGGATATAACACAATATGCGTACTTGTATGTTAATTGTTGCAAGTTATTCCAAGTTCGGGAACCATAGTATGAATACACGTATGCGTACTGGTTTAACAGTCGAAGTCCGAGAGCTTAGTATGCATACCCATATGCGTACTGGCTTAACAGAAGTCCGGGAACTTAGTATGCGTACCCGTTCGCATACTAGAGGACAGACCAAGTCCGGAAATCTAAGTATGCGTACTTGTTTGCATACTTGAGTGGTTTAAGTTCTAAAATCGGTTTATTCGTGAAAAAATACATTTTATATAATAAGGAATGCAATCTTTGCAAACCGTGGCTATAATGTTCATGAATCGATTCGAGTGAATCAAAATCGATTTTGCTTCAATTGTGTCTTGTATAATTCTATGAGAATATAAACAATTAAACAACTCTATAACTAGTTTCATTTGAGTCATTTGAACTAGTTGTGATTAAGATGAACATGGTTGATATGAAAGTGTTCATATGGCTAATTAACTTCGGTTAACTATTGTTTAGCCAACTAAGTGTACACGTTTAGGTACGGTTACCCATATCTAAATGAAGGTACATTTAATTTGTGTGTAACAAGCTAAGTTCGATCTAACAGTTGAAAGATATTAGCTTGAATCTAATCAGGTTTTCATCTAACGGTGAATATTGAATGCTTTGTTACCAAGGTAACATTGATTGCAAACCCTGATTTGAAGACTATATAAGGGAGAACTCTAGAAACTAGGAAACCTAATCCCCGCACCTCATGTGTAATACTAGTTGCGACTAGAGTCGATTCTCCTTTAACCTAGGTTTTTCTATAACCATTATAGGTTAACGACTTAAAGACTTCATTGGGATTTTTAAGCCAGACCCAACTATTTTCTCTGTAGTTGCGTGTTCTAATCTTACTTTGTTTTATCGTATTGAGTATTATCTTCTCTAAGATTTGCTCGAGATTCAATCTCCGGTAGGTAAGATAAAAAGTAGTCACAAACATCTTAGTCTCATCGTTTGTGATTCCACAATATCTTGTTCCGCTTCCATACGGTTAAGATCATTGTGAGGTGATTGATATTACTAGGCTGTTCTTCGGGAATATAAGTCCGGTGTATCAATTGGTTTGTGTTCACCTTGATTTATCAAAAGACGGAACAAAACTTGTAGGTATTTCTGTGGGAGACAGATTTATCTATTCAATAGACTTTTCTGTGTGAGACAGATTTGTTTATCAAGTCTTCGACTTTGGGTCGTAGCAACTCTTATTAGTTGTGGGTGAGATCAACTAAGGGAATCAAGTGCGTAAAGTCCTGCTGGGATTCAGAGGCGTAAGGAACGCGACTGTACCTTAATCAGTGTGAGATTGGTTAGGGCTCAACTACATTCCAGTCTGAAGTTAACTTGTAGTGGGCTAGAGTCTGTAGCGGCTTAATACAGTGTGGTGTTCAAATCTGGACTAGGTCCCGGGATTTTTCTACATTTGCGGTTTCCTCGTTAACAAAATTTATAGTGTCTGTGTTATTTCTTTTCCGCATTATATTTTCTATATAATTGAAATATCATAGGTTGTGCGTAGTTCAATCAATTAGATAATCCAACCTTTGGTTGTTGATATAAATTGATTGACACTTGAACATTGGTCTTTGGTACCGTTCAAGTTGTTTCTCATAATAATCAGGATCACGGATTTATATCTGTTTGATTTGCCGATTACATTGAGAAACATAGATATAACTCTTGGATGTATTTTCCTTGATTGAGTCTGACTATCTAGTTGATTCTCTTGGAAATATATTGGATTTAGTCCATACAGATTGCCGAAATGAAATATTGGGTGTGGTTGTTAGACCCACGCTTTTTCAACTAGGGTTGGAATGAACTCACTGTCTTCATGGTCGCAAAAAGATTTGATCAGAGGGAGCTTAGAAAATCATAGATAAAGGTCAAGAAACGGAATTTGGTTGGCCGGTTTTTATCTCACAAAACGGATAAGCATTGGAAACGGATAACCATTGCTCGTTTTTCACTTTTTCAGAAGGGCTAACCATTGCCCGTCTCGAGATTTTTCCCGCTGGGATTCCCGCACACTAGGGAATGTGAGAGGGAAGAGGGGGTTTAGGCAACGGTTTTTGAAGGTGGGAAGCTCCATAAGCCCCAATCTATTTAAACATTTTTTTAAAAATAAAAATAAAATATTAAACAAATTATTAAATTTGTTTTTCTTTTTTCATAAATTTCACGATATATCGATAGAGCCGATTTAAAATCGTAAGGTTTATAGGATGATCAAATATCAGTCTACAGACATTACAACAATCAAATATAATATTACACCACCAATTCTTAACTAAAGGTAGAACTATTTTAATCATTCTAACCGGACCAGATGATCATAAAATAATAATACCAGATCAAGACTAAATGGCCAAACATGTTTCAAGTAAAACAAATTTGCACCGCTACAGGTTTGCAGCAGTGAGATCTTTATCATATCCAACCAAGTTTTTTCACAAAACCAAGCTTTTTTAATGACTTGGAAATAACAGTAACAATAGCAAATGTGTCTTCGTAACGAACGGTCTTCTAAATCAGTTTCAATAGTTCTCAACCTGCATGAATCAGTAACAATATCTTTTTTGGTGTTGTTGTTGATGATGTTGTTGTAGGTGTTCTTGATGTTGTTGCTGATGAAGTTGCTTCCAACTGAGTTATCAAAGGTATTGTTGTCATTTCCATCTCGAATGAATGAGATAATCTTCTGATAAGAGAAAATCCACAACCTTTGATGAGAAATATAAATATAAATACACTAAACTAGCTAGTGATAGATTTACAGCAATAACAAAATCAAACACCAAACTGAAAATAAAACCTAAATCTAAAACTGATATAAAAAAATAAAAAAATAATCTAGATTCAATTAGATTTAGAAGAATAACATAGACAAAAAGAGAAGATTAAGGAGGCTATTCTGCTCAGATCTGCTCCAAAGGTGCAAATCTGAGCAGAAAGATTCAAACGTACTATAATTTTTTATTATTTTTTTCTATACAGGAGAGAGAGAAAAGTGTTATGGTATCTTCATTCAAATATTAGATATGTTGAAACATTTTATGTTGCAAATTTAGAAAAACTAAGTTGAAGTGTATAAAATTGCGACGGAAGATCAGTACAACTTTGTTTAGCAGTTGGAGGAGCCGGAGAGTAATACTAGGTCAAGTACAACTTTGTTTTGGAAGAGGATAAAGGTGATGGATCATTTAAAGCATAACCTGTCACTCTAGTTAGTTGGAGAAATCCATGATTATTAAAATTCATCCATGCTATTTAATATATTGAAGAATTACTACCCAAGCTCGGCGAAACATAGGATCATAAACATTATAAATAAAAAATAATGATATATAGGTGTTTTGGGGTAAAAACTGATTATGCTGGAAATGGTAAATTTGGGTGTGCCGCCGAGAAACGAATCTAAACCCTACACAAATGCACTGCACGGGAGTACTTTAGATTCGAGAGATCAATCTGTACAATCCTGGCCTAAACCAAGAAATGGTTGTTCCAGTCTTGCTTCGGTCACAAAATGAAGGAGAAGGGTTGATCTTAGGGAGGGAAGCGAAGAAGGTGTTGAGATCAGAATGGCTAACTCTGAAGGTGTGGTTGTTTTATGACTTGTATCAGAATGTGGAACTCGCTTGCGGAATGTAAGCTATGAGTTCTTTTGTGTTTTTCTGGATACTTGTTGATAACCATTGTTGGTTGAAATAGGTTGAAAACCTATTTATATAGTCATAGTTGCACGCACCCTGATCTCATAGGAAATGGGAGTAGTGGGATCGTGTGAAAACCATGTCTTACTATGAGGGAAGACGGGTAAGTTTACACCCATTACTTCTCAGCTGCCACTAACTATCCGCATTTCTTGACACTTTCTCATAATGGGCGTGTTGCACGCCGCACGCTGTAAACCGCCAGACCAATACCCTGATGAACATCCCCCAGTTTGTGACATGTTTGATGTCTCGAGTATTTTATAGAAAATATGTAGCAAGTTGCTGAGTGGGTCTTGCCTAATTATTCTGACCAATCACGCGCAAGCTAGGTGGCGGGTAGTCATGTGTGACGAGCCAAGTCATGAGACTTTCCGCAAAGAATAGCATGTGACGCCATTAGGTTAAATAACTAAGTTATTTGTGAAGCCGATACTCATAAAATATCGTATGTATTCGATGCATGTAAAGCATCGCTTTTAAGCAAGCAGCTCAAAATAATCGATGCATGTGAAGCATCATTGTATTGAGCCTGTCTTGGTTGGTCGCGGAACCTAGTATCTAAAAAAGAGCATGACCAGCCACTTTCAGGAAGCTGCTGGGAGCTATTTATGCATGCCAAAGGTGGGTCGGTCGGTCCCTATAGGAGAGTGATGGCTGGTAGCCAATTTGACATCCTATTGGTTGGTCTAAGTTAAATCTAGACCGGTTAAATTGGCTAGCCAAATTGGATGGTTGAGATGATTTGCGGCAGTTATTGGTTGCCGCTAATTTATTTAAGACTTCTATAAAAAGCGCGGCCAGCCATCTTTGGGCGACCGTTTAGGAGTCATATGGGCAGGCCGCGGCTTGGCCGATTGTTCCTCATGGAAGCGGGGTGGCCGGTGATCATGGCCACATCTTGTTGAACACCTAGAATAGGAGTTTTCCCGGACGATTCGACTAGCGAAGTTGGGCGGTCGAGATGATTTGCGGCAGTTAATGGTTGCCGTTGATTTAATTTAGGTTTTAAAAGCCGTGTGGCCAACCCATTTTGGGCCAACGGTTTTTGGTGTTGACGGCATGGTGTGGATCATTCGACCAGCCAGCACTATAGTATGGCCGCTAGTGAGTGTATCCGCGCCTTGTCCGTTGATCGGAATTAAATCTAGGCCGGTCAATTCGGCTGGCGAAGTTGGATGGCCGAGATCGTTTTGCGGTAATAATGTAATGCCGCTTAATAAAAATTAGGGTTTTGTAAGTCGCGCGGCCAACTAACTTTGAGCAATTGGTTAGTGGCTCTCTGTTGGCGAGTTGAAAGGATTACGATTGGCCAAGGCATTAGTGGGCCCGCCGGTGTGTATGGTGGTGCTTGTCCGACCGTGTTAAGAAGTGGCTAGACTTGATAAATCGAGTGGCCAAAACGTGCGGCCGTGATCGTTTTAAGACTGGCATGGGTAGCTTATATTAAATTCCTTAAGGAATTAGGTGTGTCGACCAGCCAACTTCAAACTTTATTAAAAGTGTGTGTGGCGCATTTAAAGCGATCTGATTGGTCGATGGGAAAGGGGGCCGGCAAGCAGCAACATGGAGCGTGGCCATCCGGCCATAGATGGCGCCTGCTGAAGAAAATCGGTCGGCCAAGTGGCGCGGCCACGCCTCCTTTTGCCGCTGCTCTTGCTTGCCGCAGTTCCCATTTATTTCTTTTTTTCTGATTTTTTTGGTAGGATTTTGTTCCTACTAGCTCCGTGATGGATCAATTTCCTAGTTTGCCTAGGTTTAGTTTCGACCAATAGGGTTCGAAATATCGCGCAGGGCGCAAAAAACCTAATTTTGTAAATTAATAAAATTAGGTTAGAAAGATTGAATTTTGTGAGCTGACACAAAATCAATCAATTTCTGGTGAATTTTGTGTGTTCATACAAACTTACTAATTATGTTTCAGAGGGCAGCATAACTTTGCGTGCCTCTAATTGAGTATTTCCATGCATATCTTAATCCTGACACTTCGGGAAATTCATGCTACTCAGTTACGAGCGAACATTAATTGTCATGTCATGTCAACATCAAGAGTTCGGCTGGGGAACATAGCATAGAATGAATATTCGGCAGGCTCCGGCATTAGTGAGTAATGCAACTAGGAGCTTAAATACTCATTAGGCTCTATACTAGTGAACAATTCATCTAGGAGCTTGAGTTTCAGTATAATATGAAGAGAGACATAGGCACTCATCAGATTCTGATATATTCTTCAAATTCCTTGCGGAATATAGACATATCAAGGTCTACTACTTCTGATGCCGGGTCAGGTAGACAGACTTTTACAGTTTTCGCTCTATACTAAAAACCACCGTCAACAATAGGTGGACAAAATAAAAACGCACACATAATTGCATAACAATACTTTTATGGTTGACTTTTGCAGGTATATAGATGAGGATCATGACTAATTAATACTATCGAAAGGTTTTGTGGTGTTCTTCTTGCCAATCCACCGGAAAAGACCCAGAAAATTCCAAGAAATTCCACCAGAAAAGACCCAAAAAAATTCCAGGATAAATCCATAAACTCCAAAAAAAATTATGATCGAAGTGCTAAAATTAATTGGGGGTTATTATAGTTAATTTTTTTAGGTAGTCTAAAAAGGGGGTGTCGTATGACCTAAGCAAAGACAAGGTTACCTTGCCTTATGTTAAATAAAACTTCAAATTATCATATTAGAACTAAACTTAAATGCATCTTAACTTTGATACGCAGTATGTCACTAATGATACTTCTACATTTCATGAATGGCTCAATAGCTGGTTTGATAACCAATATAGAAATGGGTTTGCAATGCACTGGTCTAGTTTTTGTAGCACTGTAAGTGGACATGTTTGGAAGGCAGGATGCAACTTAGTATTTAGAAAAACAAAGTAGAATAGTGCTGAAACTGCTAGAATTATAGTCAAATACATTAACAGTTTCATGAATGTGAACACAATTGATTATGACATTATGTAATTTCTTTACTATAATCCCATGAACGATAAATCACAAGAAAGAAAAATCGATAGTAAACCTGATAGGTGCAAGGTTGCATGTATCATAGGATAAATATTGCTTTGTTAATGCCGAATCCTATTACTAGTTCTGCGGTTGGATTGACTCTTTATAATTGTTCAGGTACCATTGTTGAAGCAAGGGGATCACATGCTGACTGTAGTACCAGAAAAGAACTTGAAATGAGAGGGTCGAAGCTGCTTTCGAATGAGCAACACAATGGAATGGACACAATATTATTTTCGTAAGTGACTCTGAAGCTACTCTCATGTTGGTGAAAAGAATGTATGTCAAAATTCGAGAAAGAAAATACACTATCAGTGATGACTTTGGAACTACGACAAGTAATTTCATAAAATTTAAAATCTAAGCTTTGATTTTGAAAAATAGATTTGATATAGAGCTGATAATGTATCAACTTTTTTTGTATATGTTATTGTATTATAGAGCTGATAATGTATCAACTTCTTGTATCTGTTATGGTATTAAAAATGTTTAGTCCGGTGAAAATCTTTAAATAATTTTAAACAATCTTTAATTCGGGTTCTGAAAATGTAACTAATGCTTTTTTTTTCTTCCTATACACGGCGAGGATGAGGAGAGTTTAATTAGTGAACGAGGTTTCTCCTATTTTTCGAACAAAAACAAAAAACAAAAAATCGTAGACCTTATACAATGAGTATGTATAGTTTGGCCTAAAATATCTTTAGAAATACAAATATCTCGAGTCCATTACAATCCGTCTTAATCCGAAACGAATTAAATATCTGAGATATTTGCCAAGACTAGAGGAACAAAATCCAAATTTCAAATCTAACTCGAATGCAAATCTAAACCGTATACCTAGCAGTTCTTCTGAGGGTGCATACAAATATATGCATAAATCTTCAACTAAAACATCCTTGTAACTGTAAGACGAGAGTGTTTTGATTTTCTTTTTACTTCTTAAATTTTGAATGACACTTGGGGTGAACAAAATAAGATAACTCAATAATAAAATTATATATTTCCGTTAGATTAGAAATAAACAATGGCGCCGTACTCTGGAAACATTTAATAAACGACAACAGCGGAAGTCTGAAACACAAAAAAGCTGCTACAACCCCATCTAGCTTTGTTCCCTTTTAAGACATCACATCGGCTTGTCATACAAGTTAAAACCCCTCAGTCCTCACTATCTCTTCTCTATATATCCATCCATGTGAGGACTATATTTCCTGATCATTTCATCCATTCCACACTGTCTTCTTTTAATTACTCTCCTCCTTTCCTGCGAACATCATTCCTTTTTCTTCCGCCATTTCCGATCGTATCTCTATCTTTCATTATTTCCTCATTTCCAGCTTCCTCCACACCTTTCTTCACACATTACAAATACTGTCTTATCTCAGAAACCCTTAAACAACCATTCAAAAGATACCCAAGGCGCATAGAGCATCATCAATGGAGGTGATTGGAGTTTATTTTGGTCCAACATTTTTATTTGAGAATGGTAGAAAAAGATTAAGGAGTTTATACTGGAAGGTTCGAGCTGAAATAAGAAGACGCATGAAGAAACAGACTCTTACAAAGCAAAGACTAAGTTTCCATTATGATCCTTTCAGTTATGCTCTGAATTTCGACAATGGTGGTGATTAGAGTTTTTCTCGTCTTTTTCTGTCAAAGTAGCAGATTAGTAGTGATAAACTGATAATAATACACTAGCTAGAGTAATAGCAGTTCAGCAAGCTAGCTATAATCTTCAGAACCCACATTCTGATTTTTGGTCATCTGATCAACAAATAGATCAAAACCCACTTTTGAAATGCAGAATCAGAGGTGGGTTTTTAGATTTCTGTGTTTTGAATCATTAATCTAGAGAATTACTAGATTCTCCGTTAATGATAAGGAAAAATAGAAGTTTTAGCCGGAACTAGTACTTTTTGTTTTGGTTTAGAAGTAGAGAAAAAAAAATGGAATCTCCTTTCTGGAAATCTTTTACTGTTAATGTATGTAAATGTAAGTCTTAATCGTTTGAATGAAATTAGTATATGAACTAGCTAATTTTGAGTGTTGATTTGATTTATGTGATTTATTTTTAATTGCTGAAATTAAATCTGTGTTCTAAGCTCAGTCTCTCTCTCCTCTTGACTGTTTTGATTCCCATGACTTTCAATATTCGTGAAGATCATCATCCAGCGGTGCAGATTTGTCGTTGAGCCCCAGTGGATTTCGAATAGAACGTCGATGGGACCGGGAGGTGTCACAGTTGATTTGTATAGAGAAAATGCAATATTGGCCTACACGGATCACCAATGGGCAGACAGTACCTCGGTACCTCGCTATTCTGTAGGTTTCCAGGCAACTTCCAGCTCCGCCTAGTAGTATTATGAAGCAACCTAGTAGCTATCATACGTCTGAGTTCTCAAAAAACAACAACTAACCAAGTACAAATTTGTTGCCACTTGCAATTGAGTGCGTGCTGTTGGAGACCTCCAGAACCTGATGAGTTATTGCTCTGCTGTGATGGAGCTTCGAATGGCAATCCTGGTAATGCAGGTGCAGGCAATGTTGCAAGGGGACCTGATTGTAGTGTTCCGGGTGTGCAGAGTCTGGGCTTGGGAGTTAATACGAACAGCTATTTCAGGCTTTGAATGCGACAGATAGCTGAGAAAGAATCAGTGACGCCAAAAGAATCATCTTTGATCTGTTTTAAGATATCAACTTTGACAAAACGATAATGGTCAGTTCATACATTTACAGTTCATATAAAAAACAGAAAATGTTGTGAAATGTATCACAATTTGCATCCCAACCATCAAAGATTCAAAGATGATCCAAAAATATTGAGTTCGAAAATGTAAATAATAAGGTAATATTTCCCGGCCAAATTGGGGTATACCCAGATTAATTGGGGTATACCTAATGAGACAAAAGCTAGGTCATTTTGAAGTAAAAGAAGCCACCCCTTAACCATGTATTTTCTAATTTTGAAGTGGGGGAGTCTTCTAATTTTCCTGTTACAGATGAGTACTTGTATGATGATCTACAAAATCATGATCCAATGGATTATATGCATGATCCTCACTTTTATTTTCCTCAAACTCAAGATGGATATGGAAGTGATGAATGCCTTGAGCCAAACGTAGAATCCAATGACCCAGAAGAAGAGAAGGGAGCTGCAAGTAATCAGGTAGACAACTTACGTGGTGAAGATTGTGATTTTTCCATGCAAATGATCGATTATTTTTTTCACTTTTGCTGCCCAGTATCGGCAAGGTCGACGATTATCGACCCTGCCGACTAAAAGCGTCGACACGGTTTATATTACCAAATGCCACGACTTTTAATGAGCACTGTTTAGTCGGCAAGGTCGAAAATTTGAACCCTGCCGACTATAAGATTTTTGCAGCACAGGAGACGTGATTTGAAAATGCTTAAGCTGGCATTGTAGTGGATACGTAGACCCTGCCGACTATAGTTTGGTCGGCACTGTTTTATTTTTAGACCATGCCGGCTGTTCTTTAGTCGTTGTTGTTTTATATATCGACCCTGCCGACTATTGTAGTACATATCAACTAACTTGTGATGTTTTGTAGATTGCGTTGGTACCGATGACGGATCAGCCTCAAGCTCACAGTGTTAGGGGTCCTGATACTTCCGAACATTATGCTAATGATTTGGAATGGAAGGAAAAAGACAACGCGGTCAAGTGGGTTATGGAGAAAGCAAAAGAGAAGATGTGCGTTCTAGTGAAAAACACCCAACAAAAAGATTCGCGGTTTGAAATGGTATGCGAGTGTAGTGGGTCGCCGGACACAAGTCACAAAAGAAAGGGTTATGTGTATGATAAGAAGACGACTAGGGTGTACAGGATGAAGTCAAAGAAGTGTGGATGCCCATTCAAGATTATTTTTTGGAGGAACAAAGAAACCGATAACATGTGGAGAATAAATAGAGTTGATGTTGGTTGGCATAACTATAAAGATCCAGAAAGTCTTGTTGGGCACTCCCAAGTTGCCAAGTTGAAACCGCACGAGTTCGAACAAGTTGGGGAATTAAACCAAGCAAGCTCCTTAGTAAGTTCAAGAAGGATGACAACAATAACCTTTCTTCATTGACTACAATTTATGCGGCCAAAGCAACTATCAAAAGAATTGAATGGGATGGAAGAAAGGTAATGGAAGAATCACAATGGTTGGAACATAAATACAACTACATGGTGAGACACCATGAGCCATCGGAGGGGAAGGTGGATCGTATTTTTCTATTTTTCTTGCGCATCCCGATATGATTCAATTGGCCCGGTGCTTTTACCAAGTTTTGTTCATGGATTGTACTTATAAGACGAATAGGTACAACATGCCTTTGTTGAACATTGTAGGACAAACCTCGGATAAGCAATCGTTCACAGTGGCATGGTGTTTTATGGATCGTGAGAAGGATGATAGCTATATTCGGGCATTGGAAACTTTGAAGCTTCTCTACCACGAAGACGAGACTCCCGGGGTTGTAGTGACAGACAATGAGCAAGCATTAATGAACGTCATGAGGATAGTTTTTCCCAAGGCACAAAATTTGCTTTGCACTTGGCATATACAATGCAATCTTAAAAAAGAATTGTAGGAATCATATCCAAAAGCCAAAGGAAAAGAAAGGTACTAAACGTGAAAAGGATGAAGATGAACGTCTTAATAAACTAACTAAAGAGGAAAGAGAGGAAGAGAAAAAGAAAGAAGACGAAGAATAGAAAGAAGGTGAGATCAAATTTGGGTTATTCATGAAAGCGTGGGATAAGTTGGTTTGGTCGATGAGTGTGGAAAGATATGAGATAAACTTGAAGGAGTTCGAGGATGATTGGGGCACTAATTACCCCAAAGTAGTGGAATATTTCAAGAGACAATGGTTGACGCCACACAAAGACAGGTTTGTGTATGCTTTTACGTACGACTATAAACATTTCAAACTTGAGTCCACAAGTTTGGTAGAGCAAGCTCATGGGAGACTAAAATGTCTACTTTTCACGAGCCAAAATAGGATTGTGACGGTGCAACATGTTATCCATGAGTACACTAATAATGATATCAACAAGATAAGAAAGTAATTCGAAGAAAGTAGGTACCGGAAGTTGAAGGAGGATAATTGGTTGCTTGTTGGAAAACATTGCAACGTCTCGCATTGGGCAATACGTTTTATGATGAAACATCCCAAGTTGTATCAAAAGTATGATGACCCGAGCACTTCTTGTAAGTATAGGATAATGAAGGCTATCGGACTTCCATGTCGTCATATGCTTGGTAGGTATAAAACTCCGATTCCGATTGAAGATATTGATCCTTATTGTAAGCAACTATCTTTCAAACCGGCTCCAAGAGAAGATCCCGGTGAAGAGTTTGGTGACATGGAACTTGGGAGAATAATCCTCGAAAAGTACCCCACGTTGAATAGGTTGGACAAACAAACTATGAAGCACAAGTTGATGCCGATTGTTTACCCTTTTATGGAAGAACTTCAAGAACCGGGGAAACAAGATCCAACGGGTAGACCACCTACCACAAAGACAAGGGCGGAAGAAAGGGAACAAATTAAAGAGTATTTGAGTACAAAATGTGATCCATCCGGACATGATTAAATGAGTCTAAGGAATGTCCCATAGATTTGACTAAAGGAGGTTCAATAGATTTGAATGAACTCCCTCCAATAGATTTGAGTGATGAGTGTTTATGATTAAGAAATAAGGAATCTTTTTGGAGTACTTTTGTAACCGCATTCGTGTTTTGTGTAATGTAATTTGGAGTACTACAAATCGGATGCGGTTTTTTTTGGTGTTAACTCCTTTGGTCGGCATTGTATTTATCACACGACCTTGCCGACCATCCCATGGTCGGCAGGTTATGATTTCGTCAGGTTGCCGACTGTACATGCATGACAGCACAGGAAAAAAGGCATGGGAAAGTCGGCAAGGTTATTGCCCTCCTATAGTGCCGACTAATTTGTAGTCGACAGGGTTTATGAGGACAACCTTGCCGACCAAAAGAGACAAAAAAATGTTGTTCCTGGATGTTCTTCACATTATAGTCGGCAAGCTTAATAATCTGTTAAGTGATGACTGTTCAGCCGTCGACAGGCTTTGAATTTTGTATAGTGCCGACTAAATTCGAATACAATGATTGTTAAAAACTTAAAAACCTTAAAAACTTAATTAGAGCATACAAACCTTAAACACTTAATTAGAGCATACAAACATGGATCTGTGCATGTATCTGTGCATGGTAGAAGGTTGATTTTAGCAACTTCATCTTCATACGGAGCTAGGCGCTCATCTATCCAATAGAAAAACCCACAACATGTGAATTTTGAAGCTTATGGCTGATATACATCTCCTATTGCAGCTTTCATGAGAAATAAGAATCCCTTACAACCATCAATAGTGCATTTGCTTCCTTCAAAGGGATAATCATTTGCAAAATGACCACTTAGTGTACAAAGACTACAAATATTTGGTTGTGTTGCACTTGAAACTTCCATTCTTTATGCAAGGTTGAACATGAAGGTGAGAGTGTTTTTATAATAACAACATACTTAATGTCTTGATTTTGAAAATTCTAGCCGTTGATTATTCAATGGGTTGTACTTTGTACCTAAAAAGTAATATTTTTATACTACTAACATTAACATGTTATAGTAAGTCGGCAAGGTGTAGCATTTCAAACCATGCCAACTACCTATCCCTGACAACACTGCAGCATAAAGCCTGGGATGGTCGGCAAGGTCGAGCTTTCAAATCATACCGACTTATTACAACTATAATATTGTTTAAACCTGCAGAAAAAAGAATAAGTTCTAAAGCAAGTGAAACTGAAAATTAACATAAGAGAGTTACTGACAAGTCTAAAACCACAATCTAAGAGTTCAAAACATAATATTATAAACATAATAACACAAACATCAACTTTTGCTTTTTCATGGATCCTTCTCATTGTTGTTATCTTCCTCCACATCACTAGCTTTTTCACCATCACTAGCTTTTTCACCAGCATCAGCTTTTGCTCTTCCCTTCACTGGACGTATGTAGTCACCAGCCTCATTGTAATAGGGGTTCACTCCAGAAAAGTCAGATGCCTTGAAAAAAGTTCTTGGATCAAACTCCTCTTCTTCCTCCTCTGATGATGTGCATTCTTCATAGTTGAGGGGATTGCTAGGACTGTTCATAAACCTTAGAAATTCTTTAGGATCTTTCTTACCCATCAGAAGTAACTTTCTTACAGGGCAATTCTCTTCAGTTTCATCACTAGGATCTTCTAAAGAAGGATAAATCTTGTCAATCCATTCTAATAGCTCTGCTGCATTTTTAATAAGACAAGGGATATCTTCTATGTTTTCCTCTGGGAACCTAAACAATACACAAATAAAAGATATGAAAATTCTACACATTGAAACATGGTTCTAGTCACCCAGTCGGCATGGTCGATAATCTAAACATTGCCGACTAATACTTAGTTGGCGAGGTTGTAATCATCTACCACACCGACTAGCACACAGTCGGTAGGGTCCTATTCAAGAAAGATGCCGACTATTAACTCAGGAAAATCAAGTTTCTGTGACATAAAGTCGGGACGGTACAAGTCTAAGAAAATGCCGACTAGAGAAAAGTATTCTTTTCGCCGGTGGAGGGTTCTTTTCAACATTCTCAGGGATTGGATTTTCGGGTTTTTTCTCTGATTTGGATCTTTTGATATGTCCTGTTGAATCTGTATTGCTACTTGATCATTTGCAATCAACCATTTTTCAGGAAAATCAAATTGGACGATTTGCAGAGATTTTTTTTCCTGAGTTTGATGGAAGATGTAGATAAAGAAAAAGAAGAGAAGATTAAGAGAAGATTAATAGTTTTTTACGTTTTTAAATTTAGGGTTATCTGATTAAGTAATAGGGTTAATTACTTCAAGGGTATTAAAGTAAACTCACCCATATTTGGCCTCCCCTTAGTAAGGGCACTAGGTCCATTTAAATATGGGTATACTCCAATTAATCTGGGTATACCCCAATCAACCATTTGACTTTTGATTTTCGATATCCAAATTTTATGTAAAAATTCTGAATATTCCTAATCTATTTATTTACAATGGTGTATGTCCATATTTCACATTGTATTTTTCCTTTCTTTTGATAATTTAACTAAACTAATATAAAAAATTAACTATAAAAATATCTTTATCAACGTGAAATATTAAGGAATATTGATAAGGGGTGTCGAAAAAATAATTAAAGAGACGAAATCCTTCTAAAGTCATGAGTGAAAACCATGCCGACTCTCACTATTTTACCAAATTAACTTCCACTGAAATATTCCAATATCTATTTTCTAATTATTTTGTTTGATTTGGACATAAATCGTTGCTTTGAAAAACCCACCACTACTTTGTTTTTGGAGGGAACTCTTAATCATGGAGGGAACTCTTAATCATTCGAGTGGAGTTAATCCACTAAATGCAACAAACGAGTGTGAGCTCACCACTAGTTTGTTTTCGGAGGGAACTCTTAATCATTTGAATGGAGTTATTCCCAGGATGCGACAAACGAGTGTGAGCTAACTACCAAAATGGGAAGTTTAAGTCGGCACGGTCTTCATCATCAAGGCCATGCCGCCTTACTTTTTGCTATTTTTTCCCCCTTTGTTAGTATCTTTAACAGTCAACATGGCTTTTGATATGTGATCATGCCAACCGTCGGCATGGATGCTGGGTGAAGACCATGTTGAGTCTTGACTTGTCTTTTTTCTTTCACTCAGAAACTAACATAATCTAAAATCAATAACAACTAGTAATACGAATGATTGATAACTATTAAAAAAAAAAGCCACGTCGACTAATTAAAAAAAACTAATTATAATTAACAACTAATTTCTTACATAAATTTAATTATTATATAATTAAAAAAAAAACTATATTTTTTTTAGTTACTGACAAATAACTGAGAGTAGAGGTGCCTCCCACAGTTGAGGACTTAGGTTCTTTCCTCCGACTGAAGCCAGTTTCTGAGGTCCGGAAAATTACAACGTTTAATGGTTTTACAAAAGACTTTTTCAAATTGTTTAGACTCAAAATAAGATGGTCCACTCTGTCATTGGTCCTCCAACTTGTATTCCTTATGCCGCCTTGCAGAGCTTTAGTAATGTTCTGGTCACATCCCAAGAGGTTGACAGATCTGCAGTGGAGTTGAGAGGCCCAGTCCAGAGCATCCTGAGCAGCTAAGCATTCCGCTTCTTCTCTTCCATGAGTTCTTGCTGCCTTGGTTTTCTTCCAAAGACTTCTCCATTTGTACCTATTACGCATACACCAATTCCTGTTAGCCATGTAACATTATCAGGTGCAGTCATATATGCAAAGGAAACATTGGACATGAAGGTCAGATCCGGTGCTTCAATTCTTCTAACAATACTCCTGTTGTCTGCAGATTGATGACTCAACAACAAGTTCAGGTGATTTATTATTTGGCTACCTGTGTGTCTAGGACAAGGTTTAGTTCTTTTAAAGACGGTATCACACCTCGCCTTCCAAACGAACCAGCAAATGGTGGAACATAGACTAGCCCAAGAACCCCGTTGGGTTTGGGGAATGCTACTAGAGAACCAACTTTGACACCAGTCAGCTAAAGTGTTAAACCTGTTGCTAGCAATATCAAGATTTAGGGAACAATGAGCCCAAACGGCTCTGGCAAAGGTACACTTCATGAGAGAATGTTCACTGGTTTCTGTGTGACTGTTACACATGGTACATGTAGGATCAACATGAGGATTGTAGCTAGCTAGATACCCACTAAAAGGTAACATATTATTTTTCATTTTCCATACAAAGAACTGGATTCTAAGCAGCACATTTAGATCCCATATTTTCTTAGCCAACATATCAGTGGGCTGAGAATTTTTGTCTAAGAGATTATATAAGGACTTACTGGTAAAGTTCCCTTGGGGTTGTCAAACCATCTCAGGGTGTCATCTTTTTCCCTGTTAGGGGTGATAGTAAGAATTCTAGTTATGGTATTCCATTCAAACAGTTGGGTTAAGATTTCTAAATTCCAGCCTGACTTATTCATAAGGTCTTGCACCATTTTGACATTAGTCGCAAACCCTAAACTATCCAGACTAATGGGTTTTCCCTCCTCATCTGGGATCCATTTGTCATCCCAAATATGAACCATACTACCATTACCAATTTCCCAGATGCTAAATTCTCTAAGGATTATAAAGCCTTTGTAGACTCCCTTCCATGCCCACGAGGAACCATCATTGCAAGCGACATGAAAGGGATTAGTGTTAGGGAAGTACTTCCCTTTCATTGTTTTGGAGAAAACAAAATTAGGTTGGTGAAAAAGTCTCCAACCGTTTTTGGCAATTAAAGACAGATTCATAAGGTCAAGCCTTTTAAGGCCATCCCCCCCTTTCTCTTTACTTTTACACAATCCTCTCCAACCTTTTATATACGTTCCTTTTTTAGGACCCAGTTTACCCCACCAGAAATCTTTGATGATGTTGGTAACTCTGTTGGTGGTGGTTTTGGGTAAAAGGAAAGTAAACATACTGTAAACCGGCAGGGATTCTAGAACAACTTTCGCCATTACTCCTCTCCCTGGTGGAGACATAGACTCACCCTTCCAACCTTTAAGCCTCCCTCCCATTTTCTCAGTCAGGTTTATTAGTGAAAAGAGGGCCTCCTAAATACTTGTCATCAAGCCTGTTTTTTTTTACTTTAAGGATAATAATAATGTCCCTACCAAGACTATTTTGGATATGAGGTGTGAAGAAAATTCCAGACTTAAAAAAGTTAATCATTTGACCATATGTTTTGCCATAGTCATCTAGGACACGTAAGAGGTTTTTACTTTGTGTGGTGTTAGCTTTAGTGAAAATCAGACAGTCATCGGCAAAAAGCAGATGATTGATCGAAGGACAGTTTTTGTTGATTTTAAATCCAAAAATTAGGCCACTATTTTCGGCATTCGACAAAGTCCTATAAAAGGACTCCATGCAGAGAATAAAAAGATAAGGGGATAAGGGATCCCCTTGTCTTAACCCCCTGGAGGGCTTGAAAGGTTTGTAAGGCACACCATTTATAAGAATATCCGAATGGCTAGTGCTAATGCATTGAAAAATGAGATTGCACCAGGCTTCGTAGAAGCCCATTCTACGCAGGATGGAAATGAGAAAACCCCATTCAACACGGTCGAAGGCCTTGGACATATCTATTTTTAGACCCATAAAATCAGTTTTGCTTTTCTTATTTCTTCGCATAGTATGAATTATCTCATGAGCAACAAGAATGTTGTCTGAGATAAGTCGTTGCTTGACAAAATACGATTGATAGGGGGAGATCAGTCTATCAAGGAAAGGCTTTATCCTATTTTCTATGACTGTAGAGATGATTTTGTAGGCAATATTGCACAGACTTATAGGTCTGTAATCACCAGGTCCAACAGGATGGAGGACCTTAGGAATTAAAGATATATAAGTCTGATTTAATTGAGTTAACATATGACCACTAGCAAAGAAAGCCTGAACATTATCTAAGATATCTTTTTTTGACAATAGTCCAATTTTTTTTGGAAAAAAACAGGCTGGGAAGCCATCTGCGCCCGGACTCGAATTTGGTTGCACACCAAACAGAGCACCGTAGACTTCAGCTTCCGAAGGAGCCTCCAAAAGTTTAATATTTCCAGTCTCTGAGATCATAGTTGGCACAAGATTAACAATATCATGGTTTATGATAGGGCCAGAGGTGGTTAGCAGGGATTCAAAATAAACATTCAGGCAGTTTGTTATCTTGTTCCTATCTTCCACCCAAATGTTATTACTATCGTATAGGCCAAGGATGCTATTTCTTCTTTGTCTTATCACAACATTCTGATGGAAGTAGTGTGTGTTTCTATCTCCTAGAAGAATGGTATTTTCCCTTCCCTTAACTTTCCATAGTTCTTCTTCATAGTCGTGAAGTTTTTGAATTTTAGCCTTAGTGTCAATAAGATTTTGATCATTTAACCTAACATGTGGGTTCATTATTATGTGATCTAACTTTTTATTCATACTGGCCAAATTATTCTTAATCTTACCGAAATCGTTTCTATTCCACATACTTACCTCTTTTTTAACAGTTGCTAATCTGTTCACTAGGACAAAGGCCCTAGAACTCTGAAAATTGGTCTCCCAAGAAGACTTTATAATATCCCCACATTTTTGTTCTTCTTGAAAAAGACCAAAGAACTTGAAAGGTTTGTGACCATTCTGACTAGGAATGACCATATTGAGGAGGATGAAACAATGGTCAGAGCCTAAATAATTTAGATGTCTGAGGCTAGCATTAGGAAATTGGGTAAGCCACTGCCCATTAGCTATCCCTCTATCTAGTCTTCCTCAGTGTGATTTTCTCCTTCCTGATGATTAGACCAGGTGAAGGGGAAACCTAGATAGCCTATGTCTTTAATACCCAAAGTGTTAAACATAGAGTTATATTTCCTAATCTCTGCTTTATTAGCTGGATTACCTCCTGTTTTTTCTGAGAAGTGAAGAATGACATTAAGGTCTCCCAAGACTAGCCAAGGCATAGTCATAGTTTCACCCATTTTTATGACCTTTTTCCAAGAGTTATCCTTCCTAATATCTTTATGAGGGATTCCATACATACAGGAGAGAGTCCATTCACTTTTAGATTTTTCGTCCCAGACATTGCAGGTAATTTGATTGTCATCCTTAAATAGGACATTCAATTTAGTGGTTTTATCCCAGGCTACAACTAGACCCCCTGATCTTCCTATATGGTCCTGACATACATGGTTATAATACATAGAAGCATTCAAAGTAGATTCAACAAAGCCATGCAATTGTTTTGTCTCAGACAGAAAAAGAATATTGGGATCATGGGAAGAATCAGTTTTTTTAATTGTATTCTAATGTGGTTTGGTCCTAGACCCTGGAAATTCCAGGACATGATCTTAACAAATTGCCAAAAGTAGGAAACAACTGGATAATCAAAATGTATAAAGTTAAGAGTCCTGATACTAGACAGAAGATGGCAAGCAAGACAATTATGTTTAATTATTAAAATTGAGATTTCAAAAAAACATAGAAATAGAGTTTGGGAGAGAACCTGGATGTCAGAGATCTCTAGTGGGTTTGCTAGTGAAGAATCTCCCTCTTTTGTCACCTTTGCACCGAGCTCTCTTCCAGATTTCCCCAATTTAGTCACTTTGGCCGCCTTCTGAGACTTAATGGTCTTTTTGCAATTGTTAGTGAGAGAAACTTTTTTAGATGAGCCTGGATTGAAGATTAAAGGTTGATTCTCATGGATTTTGACAGTTTCAAGAGATCAGGGATTTGGGTAATATTTAATATTTTTTTGGTCTTTCTCTGATTGAAGTAAGGGTTTTGCACATCCTTTCGCTTTCTTTCTTCAGTGAGAGGGTTTATGATAGCATCATGATTGAGATGAGAAGGGGTAGAGTTTTTCTGAAATTTTTCCCTAACCCATTTTATAGATTTAGACGAAGATGGAGAGGTTTGAATCGAAGAGGGTTGGGGATATTTAGGATATGGTCTACAACCCGGTGGGTAGGAAGGATCCGGACCAATAAACGGGTTTTTGGTTTTGATATTGGTGGACCGGGATTGGAAAGGATTGTAGGAGAAATTTTCAATATTCTAGGCTTGCAACATGACAGTTTTGTTGTTAGCCGTAACACAGAGATGGGTTGATTTAGAGACTTGGTTGCTAGGGTTTGCCAGAGTTTTCTCGTCATAAGATGTGGACACAATTGCCAGAGTATCTATGAGTTGTTCTTTTCATGTTTTGATGGTATGATTTCTTTGTTGAGATTCATTACCCATTGAAGTCTGCTCAAGAACAACGAAAGGGTTGGCAGAAACAAGCATGTTAGAAGAGGGTTTTCTAGGAGGGGTGATAGAGGGCAAAGGAGAGGCATGAGTAATGAGATTTTGAAATTTGAAGGCTAGGTTAACCAGGGTACTAGTGCTTAAAGAACGTTTAGCAGCTAAAATTTCTCTTCTTTTAGAGGTGCAATTGAATTTTGAGTGATCTAATGATCTGCAGAATTGGCACAACTTGAATGGTTGAAGAGAGTAAGAGAATTCAACCCAAGTTTTGACTCCCTCTACCATACAGTCAGTTCCAAATGGTAGACTGTGAGAAACTTTTATCTCTGCTGTGACTTCCACATTTTTTTTTTCATAAAAGTCTCTTCCATAAGGATCTTTTAAGAGCAACAACTGTTAGAGCATAGCTCGGTTGAACCCACCAAGCGTTGGTATGTCAAGTTTGGTTGTCATATTTTAGTGAATCAAAACTCATTTAAAGAGTCGCTTGATTATATACTAGAGTCAACTTCATATAGGTTAGCTTGAAAGTGTTAGGATATGAGACTTACAAGTATTACATGAAGACTTGAAAAATGTGAAGAAGTATGGAGCTACAACGACAACATCATCCTTCCTCTTGAGGTTAGTAATATTTGACTTGATCTGTTTCATTCCCTGGCGTATCTTTCAAGTCGTGCATATTGAAAACATAACTGCGAAGCTGTGTATACTCTAGTTAGACATAGTATTAAGGAATAAAATACGTGGTTTATTGCTTAACCATTAAACTTTGTATATAAGACATCGACATGATCATATGAATGCTATTGTGATTATGTATGGGTATGAGTGAAGATTTCATCCTAGGAAACAATGTTTTACATTCATTTAAAGGAAGTAAGTACATAAACTTGTTTTGTGAATCGAAAGGGAAATCGCTAGGCTTATTGGTATTGTTATTCATTGCAAATCTATTTTGAATTACCAATATGTGTGTTTAGTGTAACCGCTCATAAACTTGTTTATGTATCTTGGTAAAACTATTCACAAGGCCTGACTTATGTATTGGTATGACTTTTATTAGTGAAACCGATCTTAAGTAATCACTCAAGATGGTATGATCGATGCCTTGTAAATAGCAACTTTTATCTAGCCATTGGGGAACCGATCCTAGTAAGAGGTGCAACAAATTTACAAGAGGGGAATCGATCCTTGTAAGAGGTGCAACACGTTTTTAGTAGATGGGGGAACCGATCCTATGAACATGTGCAACAAGTTTTTAGTTTTGGGGGAACCGATCCTATGGACATGTGCACCAAATACAGGTAGTTACCATAAGTATGTGGGGAACCGATCCTAGTACCTAGTCAACCGAGTTTTGGTAACTAGCGTGACTATGCACAATACTCACATGGAGGTAGAACCGAACTTGTTTTGGTAGAACCGTGAAACCCATGATTGGTGATTTGATAGGATAATCAATCACATAGTTCTTGGAAGTCAGATTAACCAATTCTAAATTCGTTTGGAAGTGTGTCAAATCGGTTCCAAGATTGTAAGTATGAAAAATGATTTGCAAAGTAAAGATGTCGACATACTTTGAACATGTGCAGTAACTCTTATCATTAATTGTTCAAAGATATTCCTTAATAGCTAAAGGAGAATCCCAGGATCGAAATAAATTGAGAATCTTTTAATTAAGGTTTTTTAGTTTTTATATGCTATTTAATTTCCAGCAATTAAATGCATATCTTTAGAAAATAATAATTAGTAATGTGCATTTACTGATTATAGATTTTTCTATTTGGATTTCGGTCAATATTTGGACAGTGCATTTCCAGGTGTTATGAAAACCGATTTTGTGTTAATTGCATATCTTTGAGAATATTCGGTTTTGGAAATTCCTTGGTGTCCAAACTTCCTTGTCTATAAATATTGAAGTTTGCATTTCTAGCAAACTAATCCTCAGATCCAGCAAAACTACCTCAGTTGTGTTGTTACTGGTGGAGCCGCCTATCGGAGAGGAAAGTACCCTAATTAGGAGAAATCCCTTACGACCGCACGGTTTAAAGACTTCTTTGGGATTGAGAAGCTATATTAGTACCGTTGTTGGGAAACTAGATAATTGCAGTTTATTTTAGTTTTCGATTGATTTGATTAACTAACGGTTGTTGAAATTTGATTGCACCTAGTTTGTTTATACTTGAGAATCTTCTCTTCTGATATAAGATTCACTCAAACTAGATCGAAGTTTTGACGTGGATCTTTAGACTGTTTATAGATCTAAAGACGTCTTGTGATAATCCAACATTAACAGACTCCGTTCTGTGTGTGATTGATCACAAGAGATTCAAGTTGATTGTGTACAGGTGCTGATTGAAGATCAAAGAAGATTTGAAGACAAGAAGACTTTTTGGGTTCATAATCTTTGGTGTGCACAATACTTGTTTCTGCTGGAAAGGGATCCAACTATAATCAGTTTATCTTTGTAATAGATTGGATTGATTAGTTGAGTAGATCGGCATCAATACACTTCTTTGTGATTAATAGTATTGATTGCATAGTCTAACAATTACTTTGGTAGTTGTTGAGAGATTGATCTAAGGACCTGACAAAGGAGTTTATTGGTTAAACGGAAGAGCCTTTGTCAGACTCATATCACGTTGTTTGAAAAGAGTTGTTACCGAACAGATTTGTTGTTCCTTTACTGTTTGGAATACGAACCAAAGGAATTGTTCCAAGTGCGTGACTTACTGCAAGTTGGAGGTGCAGTGATACTGAGGAAACTAGGTGAACTATAGGTTTAGTTGCTTGGTCTCAACTATACGAAGTTGGTTTGATTTTGTATAGCTGCTTAATTATGAGAGTATTCAATTCTGGACTAGGTCCCGGGGTTTTTCTGCATTTGCGGTTTCCTCGTTAACAAAATCTTGCTGTGTCATTTACTTTTATTTTCCGCAATTATAATTGTGTTTATTATAATTTAAAGTAAATCGCACAAACGTTAATTCCTATTTTACTTGATAGACAATCCCTAGAGTTTGGTTAAGTCCGAACCTATTATCAAGTAAACATACTTCGTTGTAGTATTATCTCGATCTCGTATCCATAGACGATCACACGAAGTGTGAACCGATTAGTTGTATTGTCTCGACTCAGTCCATAGACAGTCACTTTCAGAAAAGGACTTATAGTTGGAAAAGTTTTAGATTGAGGTATATTTGGGTACCCTCGTCTTTTCAACAACTTTCCTGCCAGTCTTGTTATATCCTCTAGAGCACTATAGGTAAAATAATCATTTGGTACTCTTTTCATGGTGATGTTTACAAGAGCTCTATCAAACTCCCCCTCTTTGATCTTCTGAACTCCTTCAAAGGGAATTTGAATGATAGATAAAGTAGAGTCATGAATTAACCATGGTTTTGGGTAGTTCATAGATAGAATGTCAGCTGCATGATGAAAACGGAAGTGGAAAAAATTCTTTCTTTTTTGAAATGGAGTAATAATCACTTCTTTCTTTAAGTTCCAGAATTTTCGAGCATAAGCTTGAGCTTCTTGGTAACTGACATTTATAGAACTGTGAAGTTTGCCCACTGCACACCATTTGTCATCTTGAACAGGTTTTGGTTTTAAGGAATCTCTGCTTAGAAACACCACTGGTCTCAAGGGATCATGAATGATTTGATTAGCTTGCATTGCTTCAGTTATTTCATCCACAGATGGAGAATCAGATGCTAGAGACATGATTAGACCTCTGAAAGTAAATTTTCCCAAAGTAAACCAGAACCAAAGGATGTTTTTTGAACAATATTGAGAGTTTTCTGTTTTTTTTATATAAGTATTCAAGGTTTTCCAGTGAAGGATGGGTTCTGTGGCTATCAGATAATTTTGACTAGCTTTAAAGGAATGACTCTCAAAATAAACCCGTGACTGCTGAACATCTCAGTACAAAGATTCTTCAGATACCACTTGCATGAAGAGCAATTGCTGATCCCCTTTTGTTTGATTAAAAGGTTTAGGGTTCCAGTTGAAAGCGATGATACATAGTATCATTCAAAAAGAAAATGGGTGAGTTTAATAATTTTTGTTTTGTGTATGGTTTGAAAGGACAGACTAAAGAGAAGACACAAAGGGGGGGTATCTTTATCTTCAAGGAAAAGCTTGGATTTATTCTATAAATGGAAATACAGCTGTTGGAATGATAAGGCTTGGGGCTAGAAAAAGGTTGACAACAGCTAGACCATATCCCAAGGTCAAAGTCCAAAGGATTCCGGTGGGACTGGTGACTTGGAGATCGGAGAGAAGTGACATCCGGTGAAGATTCAATACCCGAAAACCAAATAAGATCAACCACCAATTTAGAAGCCATATGGTTCACCATTTTTAACATTAGTTTTAAAAAACATAAAGAACAGAAATTAAAGGGTTTGAAATCATTTAATATTTGGATAAATATAGAGGATGACCAGACGATATAGTAGATTGTATGAAAATATTTCTCAGTGACTATAAAGGGTGTTGGAAAAGTTTGTAAAACCAAAATAAAGTAACGATCCAACCAGGAGAACATGGAGAAAATTAGTTTCAGTAGAAATCCCCGGTGTACAGTGCCAGTGATCTGAGCATGGGAGCCTTCAGAGGAGATAAATAAGGTAACGCTCTCAGAAGGGATGGTTTTTCATGCACCCTATACAACATTTATCTCATCGGAGGAAGGAATGCATGAGGTGATTGAAGTGGAGACGGAGGAGACAATAATCTTCAAGGAGACAGAAGACGAGAGGGCCTCCAGCTAAAATATCAAGGGCGAAGTGAAGAGGAGAAGCCATTGACATATTTTCTGTTGAATCTTACTTTTATTTTCTTTGATGTGTAAGGTGTTGGATTTTGATTGAGTTTGTTTTGATAGGTTGAGAGGGGGAGGTTTGGGGTAACTTTTTCATTATGTAGAAGGATGATATGAATGATATGTTTCTAAGATTAATGTTGTTTGAAGGATCTAGTCTACTGGCTTGTGCTTTTTGATTGTTGTTTGTTTTGATGATATTGCTAGCAATTGAGTTAATGGTTATTTGATTGATTTTCTTAGATGTTGTTTCTGTATGAACTTGTACGACTGATTCTCTTTCATCTTTTTATGGGGAAAAAAGAGGGTGATTTAATCATTACTAAAAACATATAGATAAGGGGTTCTTCATTTTACTTCATATATCCCGTTTTTTATTTATTTAGGATCCCCTAATTTGTAAAGGTATCCTCAAAATATGGGTTCTTTATTAACTTAAAAAATAAATTAAGAATAGTTAAAATCGTATTCGCAAAGGTGTGTGAATTAGAATAATATAGTCTTACCATATTAGGCATTGTAGTGGACCAGGATTAGTCTCTGATCAAGTTGCATTGTTAATGAGGGTAAAATTTTTTTATCGTGCACTGCTCGAGCATTTTGATCATGCAGCATTACAAAACGATCATTTGAAGATCCGAACGACATTTAGTAAATGTCGTTAATTTGGGAAAGCTTTTCATTGAACGCGCGATTGGAGGATACTCAAACTAATTGGGGATAGAGGAAAAGGACAAAACCTGGATCCAAATATCAATTCAGGGTCACCCCTTATCTAAGTCTTTTACGTAATACCTAATCTACCCCTCACTAATCAGGATTAGTGCTTAATTATAATTAGGAAAATCATAAGATTATTTGATAAAAGATTAGTGTGTGTTTTTATTTGTATTTGGGTGAGTGAGGTGAGGTGAGAGTAGAAGGAGGGAAAAAATATTTGAGAGGGAACTTTTTTGGGGGGAAATGGAGGATGACTGTGAAGAGAGAATTGTTGCTGCTGATTCTTTAGCTCAACTACAACAAGGATCATATCCTCAATCTTCTGCTAATGACAACAACTCACAATTCCAAGTTTTTGTGGAACCAACACCCTTGAATGATGATTATTACGAGCATTGAGAGTTTTTTGAAGAACCTACACAAGAAAGTAAACTTGCACAACATACAAGCATCCCCAATACACAGGTAAAGCTGCTAAGAGGTTGAAAATTTGATTTTTTTTCTTTGTATCCACCATTTTTGCATCTGAAGCTCAGTGCCGGCATGGAGGTGTTATGAATACAATGCCGGCAGCAGCCATACTAGCATAGTATTCATACTACGGCCATGCCGGCATCCCTATATCCCCCATTTTGAAATTCAATCTTGCATTGTATTCGACCAAACAACTATGCCGGTACAAAAGTTACTTTTTACCTACCACAGAATATTCTACGGAATATGCTACCGGCATGGTTTAATTCTAAGGTTACCATGCCGGTACTGTATAAAAAACATAAGGAAGAAGTGTCTTCCAAAGCTAAATACCGGCATGGTATATTAATTATCTACTACGCCGGAACTATGTACCGGCCTGGAACCATACATAACATGAATGCCGACAGCTTTACCGGCATGGTTTAATTCTAACGTTACCATGCCGGTACCTACAAAAATCATACAGGAACCAATTAGTTTTCCAAAACTAAATACCGGCATGGTATGTTAATTATGGGCTACGCCGGAACTATGTACATGCTTGGAACCATAGATAACGAACTTGCCGGGACCTAAATTTCCGGCATTGATTTCATATGAAGGTTGTATGCCGAAAATAGTTTCAAATTTGGTCTTCAGTTCGGTTCAGTTCGACCATGCCGGAACCTTGGTTGAGCATGCAGGAACTGTGGTCCGGCATAGTATTTTAATATTTTTTTGAATCTAATTTATTTTATTTTCACTCGATCCTTAGGTTGTGACATATATTGATACAACAAATGCAAGACCGCTTGGTCGGGATACGTCAGAATACTATAAAATGCCTCTGGTATGTTACCAAAGAATGATTTTCACCTAGTATCTTGAACTTTACTAATGGATTTGTTGTAATGAACCATATAATCTCCCATTGTTGTCCTTATGTAGGGAATAAAATCTCCAATGGAAGCAATTGCTTGGTCTAAAAAGACGGCTTTTAAGCACATGTGTGTGTTGGTGAGGAATACTCAAGGTTCAAAGACTCGTTTTGAGATGGCTTGCGAGAGAAGTGGGGTATACAAGGAGAAGAATATCTACAAGAGAAAGGGTTATGTTTATCCAAAGAAGACCAATAGGGTATACAAGAATCGTATAAGGAAGGATAATTAACCATTTAAGCTTGTATTCCATTTAAAAGACAATGTCAAGGAATGGGATTGTACGGTGTGGTTCGGCTGTCATAACCACCCGGATCCGGAAGATTTTGTTGGTCACTCCCTAGTTGCGAAGCTAAAACCTCATGAAATGGAGGATGTAAATAGATTGACCAAAGCATGTTTAAAACCAAGACAAATTCTCAGAGGCTTCAAGGAAAAGGATCAGACGAACGTGTCTTCTCTAAGTACAATTTATAACGCACAAGCAACTATTAGAAGGGTGGAATGGGAAGGGAGGAACGTTATGCAAGAATTTGAGAAGATTGTTTGGGATCACAACTACACGCGTATCATTAAAAGAGGGCCGGACAACAAGCCCCTTCAAATATTCATTTCGCATCCTTTGCTTGCAAAATTGGCTCATACATGTTGTGGTGTTCTTATGATGGATTGAACCTACAAGACAAACAAATACAACATGTCGTTGTTCAACATCGTGGGGCAAACATCGGACAAGGTATCATTTACATTAGCTTGGTGTTTAATGGAAAACGAGAAGGATTATAATTATATTTGGGCATTACGACAATTGAAATTATTCTTTCGGGAAAACATCTTCCGAGGGTCATCATAACCGATCAAGATGACGCATTAATGAATGCAATATCCGACGTCTTCCCGGATGCACAAAATTTCCTATGTACATATCATATACGTCAAAATGTGATAAAAGCTTGTCATGCCTTGTTTGAACCCACTAAGGCGGATATTAAGAAGAGAATGATTGTTCAACTAGAGGAAGACGTTCGCAAGAACAAACTATCACCCGAAGAAGAAGAAGATGAAAGAGGCAAGATCAAAGAGCGAGTGGACAAAGAACATGAGGAAAATCATAAAAAGTGGTTGGAATTTCAAAGAGATTGGGAGAAAGTTTATTGGTCTCTTACAGAGGATATGTACGAAAAGAGATTGGACAATTTTAATGCCGATTGGAATGAAGTTTATCCCACTGCCGTCTCATGTTGTCGGAATCAATGGTTGGATAAGTTCAAGTAAAAATTTGTGCGTGCCAAACCTGTATAGACACTACGGTAATGAAGCAACTAGTATAGCGGAGTCCGCTCATGGGAGATTTAAAGGTATCATCGAGTCTAACTTAGGAAACATGGTTACGGTCACCGAGGCAATGGAGCAATACTTTAAGAGTGATATCGATAGGATCAAGCAGGCTTTTGAGAAAAGCTCAATGGAAAGGATGAATCCATTTCTTCAATATGGTAAGTTGCTCCAAGGAATAAAATTCAACGTCTCTCATTGGGCAATAAAACATATGATGAGAGAAATGCAAAAGTAGATAAACTACGGAAAACCGGGTGATGTGTGTATTTGTCCCGACATGTCTTCATTTGGGCTTCCGTGTCGTCATATGCTTGTGAAGTATGAAGAAGTAATACCTATTGAGGTTATTGATCCGTTTTGGAAGCAACTATCTTTCACCCCTCCTCCTACGGAAGCTCCCGGACAATCACTATGGGATACTAACGAAGCAAAGGAATTCTTCGAAGCTTACTCACGTGGAAATTCGGTTAGCCAGCAAGTCTTGTTGAGCCAAATAAGGATAATTACTCGCCCATGGATCACATAAAGTGAAGAGCCAACAAAGGGAGATCCTACCGGAAGACCACAAACCAAAACGGCAAGGAGAAAACAAAGGAAAGAATTAAAAGAAATGAGTCAACGTGAATGTAAACTCGAGGCAAGTAAGAAACGAGATCCAACCGCTTGTGAGATTTCAGAAGCAAGGTTCACGGAAGCGCCGGTTGCAAATAAAAGGGGTAGGCCAAGAAAGGAACCGCTATCAAGTCAACAACAAACGGCGGATTACGAAGCCACACCCATAGTCGATATAGCGGAGGTAACAAAGAAAAGGGGTAGGCCGAAGACGGTACTCACATCGATTGAACAAGAACAACAAGGTGAGCATTCCGAAGCCACACCCATAGTCAATGTAGCGGTGGTTGCAAAGAAAAGGGGTAGGCCACCAAAGGTACCAACATCAAGCGATAAAGAACAACAAGTTGAGCATTCCGAAGCCACACCCATAGTCGATGTAGCGGAGGTTCCAAAGAAAGGGGTAGGCCGCGAAAGGTACCAACATCAAGTGACAAAGAACAACAAGGTGACGAGGCGGCGGTGCCAAAAAAAAGGGAAGGAAAAATAAGGAACCTACATCAAGTCAACTACATCAAGGTGAAAATTCCGAAGCCACATCAAAAATAAGTGATAGCAAAGGTAAACGACCTATATCTAGTCAACAACAACATGATGGTGACAACTCCGTAGGCACGACTTTTGTTGATGTAGTTTCGGTTCCAAAGCGAAGGGGTAGGCCAAGGAAGTACGGACTCCCATCACATACTGAAGACGTTGGAAGTGTAGAGATTGCAGAGGATGGATTTGATATAATTAAGCTAAAAAAGGGTAATATGAAGATGTATAAGGATCCGAAATCAGGTAGGACCAAATAGAAAGAGGAATCTTTGAGACGACGGTTAGTAAAGGGATGACACCATGCCGATACACTAGAAAGAGGATGGCCGAACAACTTATGAAAAAGAAGATATTTTATGAGCAAATACTTGGTCATGATGAAGGGTTTGATAATATGTATGCTCAAGTGTTAGGGCCCGAGCAGGAGATGAAGTTCCTTCCTACTCAATATTGGATGAGAATGCCGATTTGTGGGCATCTAGTAGCGGATACATTTAATTGTGTTGTTCATTATTTTACCCCCACCGTACAGGAAACATTTACACCAAAGTGGCAAAAATGAGAAGGATCTCTTAAGAAGAGAAGAGTTGTTTTGGCGTTCGTGAACGGTAATCATTTCATTATTCTAAAACTCAAGGAAAATTGTCCATTGCCACCGGTTTGTGGGATGACGAAAAACAAGGATATATATCCCAATCTCTCGAAAGAATGGATGGCATGTATGGGGAGAATCACCAACTTTGGGATGCATTGGCCTTATCAATAAAACCTCTCCAAGAGAAGATGCAACTTCATATGTGTGAAAGCGACGATGAGTAATTTGGATATATGTGGTTCACTAATAGGCAACATTTTGTTTTTTTGGAAGTGTGAATTGTAAACATTAAATCATAATTTGATGACAATGCCGGCATGATTATGTTTCATCATTACAACGCCGGAACATCTGTGCCGGCGTAGAACTTAACTTTTCAAATAGTGCCGGAAATTCAGAAAAATATCCAGAGAAATTAGTAAATGTGTCGGCATTAAAATTAAACTAAAAACAGTGCTGGTATTCTGGAAAAAAAAAATTGCACTTGGAAATTGCAGACTACCGGTATGGTAGCCAAAAAAACCTTCAATGCCAAAACTCTGTAATTTTTGTGATTTTGAAAATTCAGGATGCCGGCATTGATTTTACGTTTTTCGACTATGCCGGTACTTAAGAAAAACTTAGAAATTTATGTGATCTTGGCACATTCAAACTCTATAAAAGAGGTAATTTGACTCCACAGATTTTGTTAACGAGGATACTACAAATTACTTGCAGAAAAACCTTAAGACCTAGTCCGGATTGTATATTCATTGAATTAAGCCGTCACACCTCTGCCTACTATGAAAGTTCGGAATAAAAGTAATTGAAACTGACCAACCAACAAGTTATCTCGGTTTAGTAATATTCTTATTGTTAGAGCATTGCTCGGTTGAACCCACCAAGCATTGGTATGTCAAGTTTGGTTGTCATATTTTAGTATCAAAACTCAATTAGAGTCTCTTGATTAAATGTACTAGAGACCAACTTCGTTTAGGTTAAACTAGAAAGTCTAGGAATGTTGAGACATAAAAGTATTACTCTGAAGACCTGGAGACGTATCGACTACAACGAAGACATCATCCTTTCACTTGAGGTATTGTGATACTGACTTAACTTGTTTCCATACCTATCGTTGCTTTCAAATCGTTTAAGATTGAAAACATAACATGGGAGGTTATATTTAGTAATCTAGTATTAGACTTGGTCATTTTCGTATGATCAAAGTTTCAAGGATGAATATTTGATTACGAAGTATAACATTTATCTTTTGAACTTCGTAAATGTGACATCGACATAATCTATGTAACTCGTTACTTGATTGTGTATTGGATATGGGTGTAATTTCATCTTAGGAAACTATGTTTGATTACATATGTTTAAAGCAAGTATTTATACGAAACTTGTTTCGTAATTGAAAAGAAACCAATAGGCTTTTTGGTCTGGTTTTCATTAAAGATCTTTTGGATGACCAATTCGAAGCCTCGGTAATAACTTCGGTAGAACCGATCTTGACTTATGTTGAGAGTTATGGTAGAACCGATCTTTACCTAGTTTGCGATATTCGGTAGATCCGATCTTGACTTATGTTGAGAACCTTGGTAGAACCGATCCTTACCTATTTTGGGATACATGGTAGAAGCGATCCTAGCTATTGTTGAGAGTCATGGTAGAACCGATCCTTACCTATATCAGGAGTCTTGGTAGAACCGATCCTCGCTATTGTTTGGAGTCATGGTAGAACCGATCCCTACCTATATTTGGAGACTTGGTGGAACCGATCTTAACCTATGTTAGGAGGCATGGTAGAACCGGTCCCAAGAGAAAAACTGATCCTTCATATTCACATATTACTTTACGGTTCTGTATGAGTTTGGAATTTGGGTTTGCTAATTAGGAAAGTTCTAGATGTTGACATAACTTGGACATGAATACAAATCTTATCCTTTAATGTCCAAAGAGATTCCTTGATGCTCAAGGTGATCCCAATCCGAAATATTGAGAATCTTTCAATTAAGAATTTTCGATTTTATGCTTTTGATTTTCCAGCAAATCAAAATATAACTCTTAGAAAGTTATATTAGTTAAGTGCTAAACTAATATTATATATTTTCAAATGAGAGATTTCAGAATTACAGGTTGGATATTAGTTGGAAATAGGAAAACCGAAATTAGGTACTTATTGCATATCTTGAGAGTATTTTTGGTTTTGGAATTTCTTTGTTGTCCAAACAACCTTGGTATATAAATAGTTGAGTTTGCATTTCTTGCAAACTTCCCTTGTGTTGTTTCTGGTGGAATCGTCTATCCGGAGAGGAAAGTACCCTAATTAGGCTAAATCTCTTACGGCCGCTCGTTTAAAGACTTCTGTGGGATTAAGAAGCTCTACGAGTACCGATGGTGGGTGATAGACGCATTTATGTGTCTATTTTCATCTCTATTGTGTATATTGTTAGTACCCATTTTTGTACTTAT
>JAJJMB010003237.1:2142855-2157202 GCA_023531105.1 Papaver atlanticum | reverse complement strand
CCGTAATCGCTTTAAACTTTCAGCGACCATTGCTTCCCTTGCAAAAATCTTTCTGTAACTACAGCTCATCCTTCTTAATAAAAACACCTTATTTGATCAATGAAATCAACTTTTGAGCATATTTCTAATATGAGGAGCTAAACCCCTTTAGCCGAGGCGACGGAGGAAGCCATTGTTCCATGAAAAGTGGTATAATTCTATTTTAATTATTTTTGCAATTTCTTATATGATTATTTGCTTTGATTGAGAATTGATTGAATGATTTTTTTAAACAATTGTGATTTCTCTTGATAGATTATGCTTAGACCTGTGTTTTTGATATTCTATGCTTTCGAAATACACTTGTTATTCCAAAAATCTACTTTTGCAAAATATTAGAATCACTTTAAATGTAAAGAGTTGCATGAATATTGATTAGATTATATCACTTAATTGGTTAATGGTGGAATCCAGAGTCTCGGTGTTTTCTTTATATTTTTGAAACAACTTTATTTAATTGTTGAGTTTAATTTGAGTCAAAAAAATCCTTCACAAGTCTTAGAGTTCGAATCTTTTTACCACTACAACTACAGTGGGAAACTAGATAATTTCATTGTTATTTTAGTTTTCGATTATTTATTTGATTGATTAACGGTTGCTGAAACTTTGATTGCACCTAGTTTGATTATTCTTGAGAGCCCTCTCTTCTGACATAAGGGTCACTCAAACTAGATCAAAGTATTGACGGGATCTTTAAAAGTGTTTTTAGATCTAAAGACATCTTGTGATAATCCATTGTTAACAGACTTCGCTCTGTGCGTGATTGATCACAAGAGGATTTAAGTTTGTGTTGTGCAGGTTATGTAAGAAGGCGATTGAAGATTTGAAACAAAAAGATTGTGGTGTATTTTGGTACCCTCGTCTTTTCACTTATATATGTAAATATCCTACCTGAACTCATGTCAATCTCCTAGCAAAACGCTTGGTTTGCTCATCAATCTATTGAGAAAAGTATCATTACTCCGCCTTAACATAAAAAATCAATTTCATTTATGAAAATGATAGTGTAATGCCCATAATTTTCGCGTGAACGTATGCTCTAGGAAGCATCATTGAATGAGATGAAGTTTCATCTCAGGCTTGTGTTGTATACTGTGAGTTGATTCATTTGAGTATTTCCTTAAGCCTGTATGTACACCTGGTAAAGTGATGCATCTTGTCCCGAAGTTCGCCGTTTGCTAGAATATACTTTGTGATACATTGATGGGAGAAGTGCATTAACTCGAACTTGTGATGCACACTTCGCAAAAGTGACACATCAACTCAGCATTTTGATGCCACAACATTACGCTTGTCTCTTTCCTGGAGAAGCGACAATAACTAATGTTGCTTACCTAAGGGAGTATCGTGATGCTAAGACATCAACATGCTTGTTGCGGAAGCGGGTGGACATGGTACATGACCAACAACTCACAAATTCTTATTTGTATATACATGTAAATAACATATATAAGGAAAGGGTGTTTTTTAAGATACATTGAGCGGAGATGTATCACTATTTGTTGGATGCTTTCCCAAGGGAGCATAATTGTCTCTATGATGTTTACTCAAGGAAGAATCACTAAAGACTTGTCGTGAAAACAGGTGGACCGACATATGCCACTATAATCCCGAGTATATATATGTGGAAATATATATATGACAGGTATCATGGTTGAAGGTGTATTGAGCAGAAATACGTTTCGAAGCTACAAAGCTTACGCGATGGAGCATGAACGATATGAAAGTGTCATTATGTTGTGTTGCTTACTCGACGAAGCATACTTGATGAGAAAGCATCAATATGCCATGTTGTTTATCCGAAGAAGGGTCATTTATGCACAACCCTGTATGTATCTTGCGAAAGTCTCTTGGCCTTTACGTACAAGGTTTTGCTTGGCCTTTGGCCTTGGCATCGATGTTAGCTTTGCCTCAATATGCTTGAATTGCATGTTCCATTCTAGATGACCCTTAAGATGAATTACGGTATGTGCTTGATCCCTTCATGGTATGAGTTGAGTACGTTGGAAGGTGCAATGCGACATATTTGTAGTTCAGCACTGTCTCTCTCATGTCATCTAATTACGAGACGATTATAACACTTTGGTAATTCACATCATCTAGGCTCGCCATACAAGGAAAAATATCCCCGCCTAGAAGAATGCAATCACAGCGAAAAACCAATAAAGAAAAAGATGTCCAAGATCCTCCATGATATTTGCAAAATGATACTGAATTAACAACAAATGAAGTCGAGACCTTCAACATCGAGACAGAATAGAGATTCCAAGACCCGTCTGCATCAACTTAACTATATCGCCATATGAACAAACATGACTTATAAATCTTCTTAAAGAATATGAAGTTATATTTTCCTAGACTTATAAAGAGATGCCGGGACTAGACGACAAGTTGGTCACTCATCATCTGCACATCATTCATGGATCCTAATCTTTCAAGTAGCCGTCAAGATAGTTCATGCATGAAATTAAATAACAAATCAAGATCGAAATCCAGAAACACTTTTTTTTGGGTTCATCAAACCTATTCAACATCCTACTGGATGGCCAATATCGTTCCTGTCAATAAGAAAAATAACCAAATTAGGTATTTTGTAGATTTTAGAAACCTGATATAGAGCCATACAAGGCATTGGAGTGGACTAGTATTGGTCTTTAGACAAGTTTCATCGCCAATAAATCTGTATTCACCCGCCAATGCACCGACAATATGAATCCTCTTTATATTTAATCTTTTGATAACTATAAAAGTCAAATGTTGCAATAACTATACATAAACGATTGATGCCTGTTTTACCATGGCAGAAACATGGTTTTTGAGAATCAAAGTGTTTTTTTGAAGAGATCTTACCAAACAGTGTGAAGACTAAGTGTTAGATCATAACTCGGTTGAACTCCCCAAGCGTTGGTATGTCAAGTTTGGTTATCATATTTTAGTATCAACACTCATCTAGAGTCGCTTGATTAAATACTAGATTCAACTTAGTTTAGGTTAGACTAGAAATTCTAGGAATGTTGATATATACAAGTATTACTTCGAAGACCCGAAGAATGTGAAGAAGTAACGAACTACAACAACGACATCATCCTTCCACTTGAGGTTAGTAATATTGAATTGAACTGTACCATCCCTAACGTATCTTTCAAGTCGTGCTATATTGAAAACATAACTACGAAGCTGTATATACTCTACATATTGTATAATACTCTAGTGATATGACATGATCATAATAGTATGATCATAGTATTAAGGAATTAGACTACGAATTATAACGCTTATCTTTTGAACTTCATAGATATGACATCGACATAATCTTGTATATATTGTTATGATTATGTGAATGGGTTATGGTGAAGATTTCATCCTAGGAAACAATGTTTTACATTTGTTTAAAGGAAGTAGATTCATGAACTTGTTTCGTGAATCGAAAGGGAAATCATTAGGCTTATTGGTCCGTCTATTCAATGGAAATCTTTGGATGACCAATATGTGTGAGATGGTAGAACCGATCTTAACTTAGGTTATATATCTTGGTATAACTAATCACAATGCCTGACTTATGATTTGGTATGACCGGTTTTGTTAATTGGTGTAACCGATCCTAAGTAATCACCATGTGATGGTATGATCGATCCTTGTAATTGGTGTGACCGTTCCTAGTAATTGGTGTGACGGATCATGAGTGTGTGTGACCGATTCTTGTAATTGGTGCAACCGGTCATGGTAGCTGGTGTGACCGATCACAAGTAATACCATGTGTAGATGGAACATATATTTGTAACTGGTGTAACCGATCCTAGTGACTGGTGCGAACGATCACAAGTGTTTCCATATTTAGGTATAACCGATCCTAGTGATTGGTAGAGGATTACCTCTTATGCAACTGATACATAGCATATAAAATATACAAATTTGAGCTGCAAGATGTCCTTTATTTATACTGAACGAACAAGGCTTTGGTTGCTTGAATTAAAATTAAGAGTTACTTACAAATCAAACAATCACAATGCTGCAGAGAACAAGCTCTTTTATTAAAAACAAGATTGTTTACTTAACTAAAACTAAACTTGCATTGAGAATCTTTCCTAAGTTTAAAAGTATGAAGAATTGAGTCCCAAGTAATTACCAAATTAACTCTTCCGAAAGATAGGTTCTAAGTTGTTATAAATAAGTTTTGGATGATTTTCATTTTAGGTTCGTGAACTCACAAGTTAAGTTTGTGAGCTCAAGTGAAATCAATGCATCAGGAATAATCATGTTATCTTAGGTTCGCGAACTCAAGTTAATAAAAGTTATCATGAAAAATCTTGTTAACTTAGCTTAGGAACTCAATATATTAGTTTTGCGAACTAAAGTTATAAAAAGTTTACATCATAAGTTTCTCTAGATTAGGTTCGAATATTCAATATGTTACGTGCGAACTCAATATGGAATAAAAAACATGAATACGACTTTTTAGACTTTAGGTTCGCGAACTCAGTACGTGAGTTTGCAAACCTAGTGAGCAAAAAAAAATGTCAACAGAAAACTACATGACTTAGGTTCGCGAAGTCAGTATATTACTTTGCGAACTTAAACTTTCATATCACTGGATTCTTCTATCTTGATTCTTGAGTTCGAATCTAATCAAGCGAGAGATTGTATTAGAAAATCTCACTTGACTTACCCCAAATGCCAGTCCTTAATAAGAACCTTTAAGGATGTCATTCAGTACTAAAATATCTGACTTAGCTAAGTTAGATAGATATATAAAAGGAAAAATAGTCTAAAAGGAAAATTAGTCTTCATCACTAACCTTTAATGAAGGTATTCAGTTCTATCTTCGGGTATTCTCTAATCTTCAAGGGTAACTTGAGTAAATGCTTAAACATCTACAACCTAATTTAGTATAGTCTGAAGCCAACTTTAGAAGACCATAAATTAAGAAATAGTTTTGACAACTAAATTATGGCAACAAACTTGACATACCAATGCATGTGAGTTCGAAAGAGTATGTATGTGGATTCGATAGAGTATTTGCTCTAACAATTTAGATTATCAATCACATAAATAAGGAATATTATATGGTTTAAACTCAGTGTGAAACATGAAAAGTGAAACTTTATAAGTCAAGGTTTTTATGTTAACTAGTAACTCCTTGATCCCCAATCTACAGGTACAAAGGTATACTATCCAATAAAACTTATGGGCTCTCTCTAAAGATTTCTTAGATCAAAATATGATGATACCTTCATAGGAGTTTCACTCTCGGATTCGAAAAGGGATCAACATAATTTGAATAGCTTTTCATCGTTCTTGGATGAACTTATGTCAGAAGACAAGGACCTTAAAATAAAAAATACCTCAAGGTCTAATTTTTTTATACCTATCAAAAAGTATAAGAAACTGAAATCTAAAATACTAGTTTATCTTTTACCTACCTAAGGATAATTTTAGGATTTTTGATTCCCAAAACATATTTTAAAAGTCGCTTCCCAATCAGAAAGGCTCAAGGGAGAATTTGTGTACCCTTTATGCAACTTGTCACACAAGTACGTAATGGGATAAGTTGTGACGCTGTAAAGAGTCCCTATTTATAGCTTCAGACCAAGGCTATTAGCTTGAAAGTAAACCTAACTTTGCTTTGTGTTTAAGCTATGTTATTTCCGAAAAATACAATTACACCATTTTTATATTTGTATCCATACATATTATTTAACTAAATCATTCGCACTAATGATAAATATATTATTTCCAATATGGTATTCCTTAAATATAATGTTCCCTTAATGTTCAAGATATCTACTAGATTCACTACTAATTACAACTGCTTGCATATAATATATTTTAGTGAATAAGACTATTATAGCGAGCGCTCCGAGTATAACAAGCTCATAAATGCTTATGTTAAGTATAATAATAATAATAAATCTTGAAACATTAAACTTATCAAATTAATTTGCTCATGTTAAGTATAATAATAATAATAAATCTTGAAACATTAAACTTATCAAGTTAATTTTATAGACAACTCCCACATGGATAAAATATTGCTCTTATTAGTTTTCACTAACTTACCTAAGTTACATACTTGACTTAATCAAGACGAACATCCCTTAGGCGGAAGTTGTATTATGTCCCGGTGTTGCTAACATAGCTAAATGACTAACTAGAACATGTAGAATGTCCTACCTTGAGTGGCAAAGGCTTTTTTCGAATATAACGCCAAAACTTTGTGTTACCATTTTGAACCTTAGAGATTCAAAAATAAACTTCCTTTTGTTTTCAAATATTACCATGAAAGTATTTTAGATATCAGTTTTCAAAATCAAAGTAAATACGAGCAGTAAAATATGATTTACTCTCCAGTTTTTGAAAATTAAAGAATCAGTTTTCGAAACCTTAACAATGAGCATATATTTTGACTAACTTAATTGTGTTCAAAAGCTAAAATTTCCGTTTTCAAATACTATTCAGTTTTCGAAAATTATTTATCTTGTTTTCGAAATATCAACAGTGAGGATTAAAAGTATATCATATGTTGACCGGCTATTAGATTTCGAAAGTATACTATATAGAGAATAGTGGAACACAATTACTGCACTGCATCCATTCGACACTTTGATAAATTCACATGCTCAAGTTTTGCATACTGTAGTTATAAAATCAAGATTTCGGTGTTCGATATATATATATATGGATAGAGAGGGAATGAAAATGACCAATCTTTAGTCACTGAGCTTGTTCAAAGAAAAATATTTTTGCATGTTCTTCAATCTTCAATTGTTCAAGGGTAACTCAAAATATTCCATCCTATACCTCTGCAACCTGAGTCTAACATAAACCAGAGTTGATTCAATAGTACGATTTCAAGTGGATAGTTTTGGCATCTAAACCTGAAAATCCATACTTTACATACCAAACCCAATGGGTTCAACCGATCAATGTTTTTAGAGCTATTATTTCTGTCTTCATGAAATGTAAACTTCCTTGGATCTTCTAAGAACGATAGAGAAGAATTTGTTTTCAATCACACATATAAAATCCACTTTAGACATGCTTATAAAGAAATTAGCTTCGATGTTGATATTTTTGCTAATCGAGGAATTTCTTTAGATTAAGGTTTAATTTTGAATAACAATTCTAGGCCTAGTAATCTAATTAGACTAGAAGTACCTAATTTTCCATATTTTAGATCTGTTTGAGATGTATCATTCTTTAATATGTCCTTCTTGTAAATTGGTTATTAATAAAATTTTGACTTGTTGAGATTTTTTTTTTTAGCAAATCGAAGCTACCGGGATCTCAGTGTTTAAGAGGGAGTTTCTTTTATATGATAATAATCTAAGAACTCTCCCCCATACTTATAGTTTCATTCCCGGCTAATAGTTGCTTGTCGGTGCACAAGTCCTTCAAAAAACTTGCATATCCGGAAACTTGATTGATTGCATCGATAAGTTCACCTGAATCTTCTTAAAGCATTTGAAGTGTCTCTATCTTGGTCCATCTTCTTAGAATTAGAAGACCTGTAAAAAAAGAAAAGATGAAGAGCGTTAGTTGAAAGAAGAAGTTTAGAGTTTTCTTTTGTCACCGAATCACCTTGTTAGGGGTTGTGAAGTCTTTTATTGCTTTACTTTCTCGTGGTTTGGTATATTAATTGTTCTTCTTCTCTATTACTTTAATATGACAACAGTCACATTGTCACTTAGTTTCACCAAAGGACTAGATGGAAGATCCTCTTACCCTTGTGTTTTCTATTACTTCAATTCAGTAAAAAAAAATTCCGTATCAGAGATATCTCTTAGCAATATATCAATAAATAAAAAATTCAAAAGGAAATTTTTCGTATGATCATAGTTTAGATTCTAATTTTGTTGGTTAGGCATTTCCAGTCTACCAAATACATTCCAAAATGAAACAAAACTGGTTACTTGTAAATTAATTATTTGTCAATTTTACCATGGCATCGCCAAGACCCTTGCACCATACCTTCATCTCACTAAATAATGCATTTCTGTGTATAGTTTATGTTTTACCATACTCGTGGCAACAACTAGATAGAAAATACCTAATTGCCAAAGCTAAGTCGCAAAAAAAAAGACAAAGGAAAACGAAAAGATGCATAAAAAAATTCACAGACACTGAAAGTTGTTTTTGGGGCTGCTGGTTTTTATTGAAGGGATCCATATGGATTGCGTTGTCTAAAATGTAGCTAAAGGGTGTCATAATATTTAACAAATATCTAAGTTGCGTTTTAAATTAAATTTTTACCATAATACCCTTTTTCCTTAAAATTATTCCTAAACCAAAAACCAAAAATCAAGACCTAATCTACTTGAACCCTAGCCGTATTCTTGTAATGACCCGACCCTCCATCGATATTATCTCTACTTAGTCACTACGGTCTTCCGACATTGTGGGGGTTCTTAAAGGACACCACTCTAGGAATCCATCAACAGCTTTCCGGGAGGTCATCTATCCCAGGATCACTCACGCCCGAACACGCTTAACAGCAGAGCTTTTTGCCAAATGTGTTGAAAAAACGTGGTGTAATGAAGGGACAAACCATTTCTTACATTCAATTCAGCGAACCCTACATCTGAATCGGGGTATTACAATACCACCGCCTTAAACTGGAGCTGTCCTCGGCTCCAGAATATATTCAAGCCCAATTCTTTGACCTTCCATGCCACCCATGTGACCACACTTGACCCAACCCGTTTATTGTACTCTCCACCCTCAATAGGTGACTGGTCGTTGGCTCAGATACCATTTGTAGTGAACCGTATCTTTACTGATAATGTCCTCACTTAGCCACTGCGGTCATCCTACTGTGTGGGGTTCTTAATAGGTACCGTTGTGGTCATCTAGCAGCAGCTTCCCGAGAGGACAATGATAACTAATCCTGACCGAGCACGCCCGACTGAGAAGTTTTTTCTGGTAACTTAGTCCAGTGTATCTATCAACCCTCGATGTTATGAAAAGACAAACAATTATTTATATTCCCTTCGACGGACCCTATCTGGCGAATCAGGGTATTACAATTCTTCTTCTTCCTTTTTTTTGTGTGTGTGTGTGTGTTTTTTGTTTTTTTCAAGAACCACTAACGGCTAGGTCGAATAACGATTTCTTAGCTTTAAGCTTATTTTCCAGTACCTACAACTAGTAAATGATAAACTATTAGCCGTAACTCGGATGAAAATTTTATACAACTAGGAAGTTTCGTCACATACGTAGCCGTAACAAATAATTTTATTATTTTTTGAAAATTTGTTGCAATATTCCTGGACGTAAACGGTGTATTGCATCCGTAGACATAAAAAATCGAAAATAAGAGTTTCCAAACTGAAAGTTTATACTAAGGATAAGTATAAGCTTGTGCTATCTTAATATCGAGTACATACCTTTTATGGTTAAGTCGAATTTACTAGCCATAAGTCTTAACTACGACTAAGTCGTAGTCGAAATTTCTAGTCGTATCTGGGTTTTTAGGATTTCTACGACCAATAATTGATAAACTCCTAGCCGAAGAGGTGGTTATGGACATGATGTTCAAAACACGACCTAGCCGTAGGATGCCTAAAACAGAAACACTGAAGGACGGTGCACATCCTTCATCGATTCTAAAAGTTAAATCAAACTCACTAATCTAATTTAATCACTAACAATGAATTTGATAAACTAACCAAGTTCATTAATATAGATTAATCGAGAAAAATTTAGCCATAATAAAAAATACTAGGATAAAAAGGGTTACTCATTTTACTACTCAATGACCCTATTTTGTTATCTGTGGAGTGTGATTCCTTGAGAAAAAAACAAGCATCCCAAAAAAACTTTCTAGACACCCGGTCTCACCGGTAGTGGTGTAAGTTAGTCCAGGTTGGGCAGCCTGGCTCGTTTCCTAATTCATGCCAGACCTGACATGCCTCATATTCAGCTACCCAAAAAATCTGTCAGACCGGACATATTTTCTAAAAATATTTATTTAGGGCCCAAAGTTTTCCAAAGCCCATTATATCAGCCAATCTAGGCCAGCCATGCTAAATCCTTTTGTACAAAAACAATCTTAAGTAATTAATCTTTTAAATGTAGAACAACAATGAAAATAAGAATTTTAATACACAATATAAACAAAAAAACATAACAATTTACTTCATTATAAAACTAAAACTATGTGTATCTCAGATAAGACCAGGCTATTAAATTTTAGAGAAGCACGTATCCACCCATCTAAGGCTTAAGCTAATCATGCCAGGCCAGGCGGTCCATAATGGCCTGTTATAGGCTTTGAGACAGGGCCAAGCGTGTACATACGGGAAAAGTATTTTCGGGTATTATTAACGGCCCTACACTGGCAACATAGGACAATCGTGGGGCCACAAATTGACTGTGCCAGCCCGTAGATGCGGGCTTTGTTACCGTATTTGTAATTCGTTAACCGGTTATAAGACCTCTTTCTTCTCGAATCACTTGTTCATTCAAGAAACTGGAAGCAGAAGAAGAGAAAGGATCCATCAGCCATGTCAAGCATTCCCGAAGAGGTATACCTTGAAATCCTTGTGCGGGTACCAGTTGAAACTAACTTTGTCAAACCCTAACTTTGTCAAAATGCACCTTACTCATACTACTCAAAAGAATCACTACAGGCTCATGCTTAGAAATCACAGTAGGAGATCTTGCTTACTGCACTCTATAAGTTATGATTCATTATCATCATTGTTGGAATCGTCAACAGCCAAAAGAATTTTATATGATACTGTTGAAATGGATTACCCATTCAAACCTAAAGGGTTTGCAATTGAATTGGAAGGTTCAAGCAATGGCTTGGTTTGTTTATGGAATGACGATGGCGATAGAGAATTCTTATGTCTGTGGAATCCAGCCACTACAGAGTATAAGGAAATACCTAAATCACCTAATGAATTTCCGAACGATAATACTGACCTTTTTGCATTTGGTTATGATCATGCAACTGACGATTACAAGTTGATCAAAGTTGTATTTTTCGAGGATAAGGAGGAAAATTATAAGGAGGAAAATTCTCTAGTCAACGTATATTCTCTGGGAACGAATTCATGGAAAAGCATTCAAAGCATTCCTTATAAGTTTCCTTTCCCTAGAGTAGCTGGGGCACTTGTTAATAGAGCTCTGCACTGGTTAGGTGTAAAAAGTGCCAAAGACAGTTCCAAGGATATAGTCTCTTTAGATATCTGCGAAGAGAGCTTCAAAGAAATTGAACTACCAAGAGTTTGTTTGGAAAATAAGCAGGATTTTAGGACTGTGGGAGTGTTGGAAGGGTGTCTATGTGTCATTGCTTTTAATGGTGTTAAATCTCATTTTGATGTGTGGGTGATGCAGGATTATGGAGTTCGGGAATCTTGGACAATACGTTTTTCTATTATCCAAGAGCGGGTTGCGGGTAATTTTCTTTTATGAGGTTGATGTGGTCATTCAAGAATGGTGAGGTTTTATTAAGAAGTTTTGGCGACTTACTTATATATGGCCCGAAGCATGGAAATACCAGAGAACTACGCAAATTAACAAAAATGAACGAATTAGAAAATTATGTTGAAAGTCTGGTTTCACTCAACTCGGGTACCTATTTGGGGATAAATAAAAATAGAAGAATCCATAGAAGCATGAAGAAGAGGCCTAAATTGAACAATATGGGCAAATGCTAGTTCTTGTTATGAGTTTTTCTTTTTGTCATGGCTGATTTCGGTATGCAACCTTTTTAGGGAACAAGAAACAATGAGGTAAGTTAGGAATATAAAACGAGGTAAAGAGATGTTATTTTGTATTTTCGATGTTTTTGCCAAAAAAAATTGTCATATACAATGTAATGGGACTTGTTAGCCATTCTCGAGCAATATAACTCTAATATAGAATTTTGGTTTTTGTCATTGACTCTTGTGATCATCTTTTCTTTTGAAATTCTGTAGCGACTAATAGCCATGTCTATCATTCTCTCTATGTTTGCTATCATTTTATATGCTCCTCCACACTTGCAAGCTGCAAGGAGAATCCAGTATATTTAGATACGATAACTTTCTTCACTCTGTCGTCAAAATATGATTTTGGTGGTTATGGGGGAAGCTTTTGAAAAGACGCCATTCTCCTCTTATCTTTATTTTCTACATACTCTAATGAATCTCTTTAGTGCAGAAACAGATGTTTACCACCATGCTCCTCTAATTGCCTAATTCTAGTTCCGTTGGCATTTCTTTGGGTGAAAATGGGGTCCTTAATCAAGAAAATTGTAAGTAGAACAATCAAATTTTGGTTTGTCTTTAATTATCTAAAATTTACGTAGCCTACATTACATATTAATTGAGCAGCAAAGATTCTCATAATATCGAAAATTTAACAGCTGAGCGGCATGGGGTATAATGCCCCGTTGTTAGATATTTTGACTTACATGGTAGAGGCATAAGTATCAATTTCTTATATTATATATTATTACAAGGAGTTGTTTGTGTATAGATCGAGCTCTGGTTATCGATCGTTGCTTAATATTTCATACAAGGGCTATTTTTCGTTTTTTCACCCATAAAGATCACTAATTTGCCCTTCCTCCCCAAATAAATCAAAATTAGTGTTTCCTCTCATCGTTACTTTTTCCATCCAACTTTTAGTTAGCTGAGTCAGCACTACTATCCACGTGGCATATATAAAATTTATTTTACTAAATTTCCTAAAATACCCTCATCTTCTTCGGTTCATCGGAAATTTCTTCAGCTGTTCCTGCTGGTATATATCACCTGCCACAACAGAACAAGATACCCAAATTCCACAACTATTTAAATTACCAACAACATACTGATATCATTCTAATTTGCTGTTTCTATCAGATACATACACAAATAATCACTAGATTGTACCAATTAATATTCAACCAAATACAAATCATAGAGATAAATTGTTCAAATCCATTCGATATTGATGTAACAGAAATCAATTGAAAGTGGAGAACCATGAGAAATTATTGAACGAATTAATTAAAACCCCTTTCATATGAATTGTATATGATGACGAAGAAAGAACCCAAATAATTCCCTCCCATATTTTTAACTGATAACTTAACTCCATATCCATTCAAAAAAAAGATCCCCTTATTCACCACTACCGTTACAATTAAAGCTCTAATTGAAATTAATTTCTAGTTAATACTTAAGTTTGGCTGATTGTTACCTTCACATTTGTTTATCTCCTGAACCCTTGTTCGATTGCTTTGCATACAGTGGAATCAAAATTAACCATTATTTCCTTTTGATTGGATTTATGAGTCGCAGAAATAAGAAGAACTTGATGAGAGAGAAACAAAAAAGAGGGTTCATGAGGGCAGCCACTTACCTGCTGTGATACTTGTACACGATGATGATGAGAGGATGATACCGACTCTGATTTGGGTTCGGATAGTGATATTGATTTGTTAGAATCGGGTGAAATTGAGGAAGAATTATGTCGACTGGAGTGAATCTAACTAGGCAGTATTGTTGGATATTCATAACTTACACTTCAATTTCATCCTCAATTCTAAAAACCCTAACAACATTAATCCAATTTCTCATGTTTATATCATCTGATTCATCCCAAAACCCTAGACTTTACTAAAATTATTCAAACCTTAAATGATAGATTGAAACCTCTCGTCTTATTTCACCAGAATCACAAATCACATCTATAGTTTTTGATGAGAATCATTCACCGATGGAAACCCTTTGTTTTGACGTTTGCAAGCTTAAGCTTCCTTTACCATTAATTCCAACCATCAATTTATTTTCTTCCTTCACCATTAACTCGAGCTATTACTTTCAACTGCAAATGTTTTATTTTTTCAGGAAGAACTGATGATTTTTTGCTATTTTCGTTTGGGACGGAGAACCTGTGGAGGAGATGAAGAAGTAAAATCAATTCAGATCGTTACTTCGGTTTAATTTAGCGAAACAGACGAGGGTATTTTGGTAAGTTTGGTTGGCACGTGTATATTTTTGTCACGCGTATATCCTTGCTGACTCAGCTAATTGGAAGTTGGATGGAAAAAGTAACGATGGGAGGAAACACTAATTTTGATTTATTTGGGGAGGAAACACAAATTAGCAATCTTTACAGGAGAGGAAACGCAAAATAACCCTTCATACAATTATCACCTCAATTAGCATATTGCGGGTCGTTTCTCCAGCTTAATATTTTCCTATCTCTTCCTTGATAGTTTTTCATTCTGGGTTCCAAACATCCTGAACACACCTTCTCGTTTCATACTACAGGAGGAGCAGGAGGAAGAAGAAGAAGAAGAAGAAGAAGAAGAAGAAGAAGAAGAAGAAGA